>JAZGUH010001197.1:0-70193 GCA_037893225.1 Hippasteria phrygiana
TGGATAGCTTAGATCTGGCGCTACATGTTGCAATCATCGGCGGCTTCCTAGAGTTAAAACTTGTGGAGAAAATTCAAACCTCGCAATGTTTATTTTCTTTCCGGCCAACATCTGTGTACATGTTACCGTCTATTTATTGCTCCATGCATGTCAAATTCCCTGGGGTATGGACTTGCTTTACTCATTCATAATTGCATGAAATATCAACCAAATACAGTAATTTTGACATGTATGGATAGCTTAGATCTGGCGCTACATGTTGCAATCATCGGCGGCTTCCTAGAGTTAAAACTTGTGGAGAAAATTCAAACCTCGCAATGTTTATTTTCTTTCCGGCCAACATCTGTGTACATGTTACCGTCTATTTATTGCTCCATGCATGTCAAATTCCCTGGGGGTATGACTTGCTTTACTCATTCATAATTGCATGAAATATAAACCAAATACAGTAATTTTGACATGTATGGATAGCTTAGATCTGGCGCTACATGTTGCAATCATCGGCGGCTTCCTAGAGTTAAAACTTGTGGAGAAAATTCAAACCTCGCAATGTTTATTTTCTTTCCGGCCAACATCTGTGTACATGTTACCGTCTATTTATTGCTCCATGCATGTCAAATTCCCTGGGGTATGGACTTGCTTTACTCATTCATAATTGCATGAAATATCAACCAAATACAGTAATTTTGACATGTATGGATAGCTTAGATCTGGCGCTACATGTTGCAATCATCGGCGGCTTCCTAGAGTTAAAACTTGTGGAGAAAATTCAAACCTCGCAATGTTTATTTTCTTTCCGGCCAACATCTGTGTACATGTTACCGTCTATTTATTGCTCCATGCATGTCAAATTCCCTGGGGTATGGACTTGCTTTACTCATTCATAATTGCATGAAATATCAACCAAATACAGTAATTTTGACATGTATGGATAGCTTAGATCTGGCGCTACATGTTGCAATCATCGGCGGCTTCCTAGAGTTAAAACTTGTGGAGAAAATTCAAACCTCGCAATGTTTATTTTCTTTCCGGCCAACATCTGTGTACATGTTACCGTCTATTTATTGCTCCATGCATGTCAAATTCCCTGGGGTATGGACTTGCTTTACTCATTCATAATTGCATGAAATATCAACCAAATACAGTAATTTTGACATGTATGGATAGCTTAGATCTGGCGCTACATGTTGCAATCATCGGCGGCTTCCTAGAGTTAAAACTTGTGGAGAAAATTCAAACCTCGCAATGTTTATTTTCTTTCCGGCCAACATCTGTGTACATGTTACCGTCTATTTATTGCTCCATGCATGTCAAATTCCCTGGGGTATGGACTTGCTTTACTCATTCATAATTGCATGAAATATCAACCAAATACAGTAATTTTGACATGTATGGATAGCTTAGATCTGGCGCTACATGTTGCAATCATCGGCGGCTTCCTAGAGTTAAAACTTGTGGAGAAAATTCAAACCTCGCAATGTTTATTTTCTTTCCGGCCAACATCTGTGTACATGTTACCGTCTATTTATTGCTCCATGCATGTCAAATTCCCTGGGGTATGGACTTGCTTTACTCATTCATAATTGCATGAAATATCAACCAAATACAGTAATTTTGACATGTATGGATAGCTTAGATCTGGCGCTACATGTTGCAATCATCGGCGGCTTCCTAGAGTTAAAACTTGTGGAGAAAATTCAAACCTCGCAATGTTTATTTTCTTTCCGGCCAACATCTGTGTACATGTTACCGTCTATTTATTGCTCCATGCATGTCAAATTCCCTGGGGTATGGACTTGCTTTACTCATTCATAATTGCATGAAATATCAACCAAATACAGTAATTTTGACATGTATGGATAGCTTAGATCTGGCGCTACATGTTGCAATCATCGGCGGCTTCCTAGAGTTAAAACTTGTGGAGAAAATTCAAACCTCGCAATGTTTATTTTCTTTCCGGCCAACATCTGTGTACATGTTACCGTCTATTTATTGCTCCATGCATGTCAAATTCCCTGGGGTATGGACTTGCTTTACTCATTCATAATTGCATGAAATATCAACCAAATACAGTAATTTTGACATGTATGGATAGCTTAGATCTGGCGCTACATGTTGCAATCATCGGCGGCTTCCTAGAGTTAAAACTTGTGGAGAAAATTCAAACCTCGCAATGTTTATTTTCTTTCCGGCCAACATCTGTGTACATGTTACCGTCTATTTATTGCTCCATGCATGTCAAATTCCCTGGGGTATGGACTTGCTTTACTCTCATAATTGCATGAAATATCAACCAAATACAGTAATTTTGACATGTATGGATAGCTTAGATCTGGCGCTACATGTTGCAATCATCGGCGGCTTCCTAGAGTTAAAACTTGTGGAGAAAATTCAAACCTCGCAATGTTTATTTTCTTTCCGGCCAAGATCTGTGTACATATTACCGTCTATTTATTGCTCCATGCATGTCAAATTCCCTGGGGTATGGACTTGCTTTACTCATTCATAATTGCATGAAATATCAACCAAATACAGTAATTTTGACATGTATGGATAGCTTAGATCTGGCGCTACATGTTGCAATCATCGGCGGCTTCCTAGAGTTAAAACTTGTGGAGAAAATTCAAACCTCGCAATGTTTATTTTCTTTCGGCCAAGCATCTGTGTACATGTTACCGTATATTTATTGCTCCATGCATGTCAAATTCCCTGGGGTATGGACTTGCTTTACTCATTCATAATTGCATGAAATATCAACCAAATACAGTTATTTTGACATGTATGGATAGCTTAGATCTGGCGCTACATGTTGCAATCATCGGCGGCTTCCTAGAGTTAAAACTTGTGGAGAAAATTCAAACCTCGCAATGTTTATTTTCTTTCCGGCCAACATCTGTGTACATGTTACCGTCTATTTATTGCTCCATGCATGTCAAATTCCCTGGGGTATGGACTTGCTTTACTCATTCATAATTGCATGAAATATCAACCAAATACAGTTATTTTGACATGTATGGATAGCTTAGATCTGGCGCTACATGTTGCAATCATCGGCGGCTTCCTAGAGTTAAAACTTGTGGAGAAAATTCAAACCTCGCAATGTTTATTTTCTTTCCGGCCAACATCTGTGTACATGTTACCGTCTATTTATTGCTCCATGCATGTCAAATTCCCTGGGGTATGGACTTGCTTTACTCATTCATAATTGCATGAAATATCAACCAAATACAGTAATTTTGACATGTATGGATAGCTTAGATCTGGCGCTACATGTTGCAATCATCGGCGGCTTCTTAGAGTTAAAACTTGTGGAGAAAATTCAAACCTCGCAATGTTTATTTTCTTTCCGGCCAACATCTGTGTACATGTTACCGTCTATTTATTGCTCCATGCATGTCCAAATTCCCTGGGGTATGGACTTGCTTTACTCATTCATAATTGCATGAAATATAAACCAAATACAGTAATTTTGACATGTATGGATAGCTTAGATCTGGCGCTACATGTTGCAATCATCGGCGGCTTCCTAGAGTTAAAACTTGTGGAGAAAATTCAAACCTCGCAATGTTTATTTTCTTTCCGGCCAACATCTGTGTACATGTTACCGTCTATTTATTGCTCCATGCATGTCAAATTCCCTGGGGTATGGACTTGCTTTACTCATTCATAATTGCATGAAATATCAACCAAATACAGTAATTTTGACATGTATGGATAGCTTAGATCTGGCGCTACATGTTGCAATCATCGGCGGCTTCCTAGAGTTAAAACTTGTGGAGAAAATTCAAACCTCGCAATGTTTATTTTCTTTCCGGCCAAGATCTGTGTACATATTACCGTCTATTTATTGCTCCATGCATGTCAAATTCCCTGGGGTATGGACTTGCTTTACTCATTCATAATTGCATGAAATATCAACCAAATACAGTAATTTTGACATGTATGGATAGCTTAGATCTGGCGCTACATGTTGCAATCATCGGCGGCTTCCTAGAGTTAAAACTTGTGGAGAAAATTCAAAACCTCGCAATGTTTATTTTCTTTCCGGCCAACATCTGTGTACATGTTACCGTATATTTATTGCTCCATGCATGTCAAATTCCCTGGGGTATGGACTTGCTTTACTCATTCATAATTGCATGAAATATCAACCAAATACAGTTATTTTGACATGTATGGATAGCTTAGATCTGGCGCTACATGTTGCAATCATCGGCGGCTTCCTAGAGTTAAAACTTGTGGAGAAAATTCAAACCTCGCAATGTTTATTTTCTTTCCGGCCAACATCTGTGTACATGTTACCGTCTATTTATTGCTCCATGCATGTCAAATTCCCTGGGGTATGGACTTGCTTTACTCATTCATAATTGCATGAAATATCAACCAAATACAGTAATTTTGACATGTATGGATAGCTTAGATCTGGCGCTACATGTTGCAATCATCGGCGGCTTCTTAGAGTTAAAACTTGTGGAGAAAATTCAAACCTCGCAATGTTTATTTTCTTTCCGGCCAACATCTGTGTACATGTTACCGTCTATTTATTGCTCCATGCATGTCAAATTCCCTGGGGTATGACTTGCTTTACTCATTCATAATTGCATGAAATATAAACCAAATACAGTAATTTTGACATGTATGGATAGCTTAGATCTGGCGCTACATGTTGCAATCATCGGCGGCTTCCTAGAGTTAAAACTTGTGGAGAAAATTCAAACCTCGCAATGTTTATTTTCTTTCCGGCCAACATCTGTGTACATGTTACCGTCTATTTATTGCTCCATGCATGTCAAATTCCCTGGGGTATGGACTTGCTTTACTCATTCATAATTGCATGAAATATCAACCAAATACAGTAATTTTGACATGTATGGATAGCTTAGATCTGGCGCTACATGTTGCAATCATCGGCGGCTTCCTAGAGTTAAAACTTGTGGAGAAAATTCAAACCTCGCAATGTTTATTTTCTTTCCGGCCAACATCTGTGTACATGTTACCGTCTATTTATTGCTCCATGCATGTCAAATTTCCTGGGGTATGACTTGCTTTACTCATTCATAATTGCATGAAATATCAACCAAATACAGTAATTTTGACATGTATGGATAGCTTAGATCTGGCGCTACATGTTGCAATCATCGGCGGCTTCCTAGAGTTAAAACTTGTGGAGAAAATTCAAACCTCGCAATGTTTATTTTCTTTCCGGCCAACATCTGTGTACATATTACCGTCTATTTATTGCTCCATGCATGTCAAATTCCCTGGGGTATGGACTTGCTTTACTCATTCATAATTGCATGAAATATCAACCAAATACAGTAATTTTGACATGTATGGGTAGCTTAGATCTGGCGCTACATGTTGCAATCATCGGCGGCTTCCTAGATTTAAAACTTGTGGAGAAAATTCAAACCTCGCAATGTTTATTTTCTTTCCGGCCAACATCTGTGTACATATTACCGTCTATTTATTGCTCCATGCATGTCAAATTCCCTGGGGTATGGACTTGCTTTACTCATTCATAATTGCATGAAATATCAACCAAATACAGTAATTTTGACATGTATGGATAGCTTAGGTCTGGCGCTACATGTTGCAATCATCGGCGGCTTCCTAGAGTTAAAACTTGTGGAGAAAATTCAAACCTCGCAATGTTTATTTTCTTTCCGGCCAACATCTGTGTACATGTTACCGTCTATTTATTGCTCCATGCATGTCAAATTCCCTGGGGTATGGACTTGCTTTACTCATTCATAATTGCATGAAATATCAACCAAATACAGTAATTTTGACATGTATGGATAGCTTAGATCTGGCGCTACATGTTGCAATCATCGGCGGCTTCCTAGAGTTAAAACTTGTGGAGAAAATTCAAACCTCGCAATGTTTATTTTCTTTCCGGCCAACATCTGTGTACATGTTACCGTCTATTTATTGCTCCATGCATGTCAAATTCCCTGGGGTATGACTTGCTTTACTCATTCATAATTGCATGAAATATCAACCAAATACAGTAATTTTGACATGTATGGATAGCTTAGATCTGGCGCTACATGTTGCAATCATCGGCGGCTTCCTAGAGTTAAAACTTGTGGAGAAAATTCAAACCTCGCAATGTTTATTTTCTTTCCGGCCAACATCTGTGTACATATTACCGTCTATTTATTGCTCCATGCATGTCAAATTCCCTGGGGTATGGACTTGCTTTACTCATTCATAATTGCATGAAATATCAACCAAATACAGTAATTTTGACATGTATGGATAGCTTAGATCTGGCGCTACATGTTGCAATCATCGGCGGCTTCCTAGATTTAAAACTTGTGGAGAAAATTCAAACCTCGCAATGTTTATTTTCTTTCCGGCCAACATCTGTGTACATGTTACCGTCTATTTATTGCTCCATGCATGTCAAATTCCCTGGGGTATGGACTTGCTTTACTCATTCATAATTGCATGAAATATCAACCAAATACAGTAATTTTGACATGTATGGATAGCTTAGATCTGGCGCTACATGTTGCAATCATCGGCGGCTTCCTAGAGTTAAAACTTGTGGAGAAAATTCAAACCTCGCAATGTTTATTTTCTTTCCGGCCAACATCTGTGTACATGTTACCGTCTATTTATTGCTCCATGCATGTCAAATTCCCTGGGGTATGACTTGCTTTACTCATTCATAATTGCATGAAATATAAACCAAATACAGTAATTTTGACATGTATGGATAGCTTAGATCTGGCGCTACATGTTGCAATCATCGGCGGCTTCTTAGAGTTAAAACTTGTGGAGAAAATTCAAACCTCGCAATGTTTATTTTCTTTCCGGCCAACATCTGTGTACATATTACCGTCTATTTATTGCTCCATGCATGTCAAATTCCCTGGGGTATGACTTGCTTTACTCATTCATAATTGCATGAAATATAAACCAAATACAGTAATTTTGACATGTATGGATAGCTTAGATCTGGCGCTACATGTTGCAATCATCGGCGGCTTCCTAGAGTTAAAACTTGTGGAGAAAATTCAAACCTCGCAATGTTTATTTTCTTTCCGGCCAACATCTGTGTACATGTTACCGTATATTTATTGCTCCATGCATGTCAAATTCCCTGGGGTATGGACTTGCTTTACTCATTCATAATTGCATGAAATATCAACCAAATACAGTTATTTTGACATGTATGTATAGCTTAGATTTGGCGCTACATGTTGCAATCATCGGCGGCTTCCTAGAGTTAAAACTTGTGGAGAAAATTCAAACCTCGCAATGTTTATTTTCTTTCCGGCCAACATCTGTGTACATGTTACCGTCTATTTATTGCTCCATGCATGTCAAATTCCCTGGGGTATGGACTTGCTTTACTCATTCATAATTGCATGAAATATCAACCAAATACAGTAATTTTGACATGTATGGATAGCTTAGATCTGGCGCTACATGTTGCAATCATCGGCGGCTTCTTAGAGTTAAAACTTGTGGAGAAAATTCAAACCTCGCAATGTTTATTTTCTTTCCGGCCAACATCTGTGTACATATTACCGTCTATTTATTGCTCCATGCATGTCAAATTCCCTGGGGTATGACTTGCTTTACTCATTCATAATTGCATGAAATATAAACCAAATACAGTAATTTTGACATGTATGGGTAGCTTAGATCTGGCGCTACATGTTGCAATCATCGGCGGCTTCCTAGAGTTAAAACTTGTGGAGAAAATTCAAACCTCGCAATGTTTATTTTCTTTCCGGCCAACATCTGTGTACATGTTACCGTCTATTTATTGCTCCATGCATGTCAAATTCCCTGGGGTATGGACTTGCTTTACTCATTCATAATTGCATGAAATATCAACCAAATACAGTAATTTTGACATGTATGGATAGCTTAGATCTGGCGCTACATGTTGCAATCATCGGCGGCTTCCTAGAGTTAAAACTTGTGGAGAAAATTCAAACCTCGCAATGTTTATTTTCTTTCCGGCCAACATCTGTGTACATGT
Organism: Hippasteria phrygiana; assembly: GCA_037893225.1. NCBI lineage: Eukaryota > Metazoa > Echinodermata > Asteroidea > Valvatida > Goniasteridae > Hippasteria > Hippasteria phrygiana. Next base: position 8,006 of record JAZGUH010001197.1, read on the forward strand.
TACCGTCTATTTATTGCTCCATGCATGTCAAATTCCCTGGGGTATGACTTGCTTTACTCATTCATAATTGCATGAAATATCAACCAAATACAGTAATTTTGACATGTATGGATAGCTTAGATCTGGCGCTACATGTTGCAATCATCGGCGGCTTCCTAGAGTTAAAACTTGTGGAGAAAATTCAAACCTCGCAATGTTTATTTTCTTTCCGGCCAACATCTGTGTACATATTACCGTCTATTTATTGCTCCATGCATGTCAAATTCCCTGGGGTATGGACTTGCTTTACTCATTCATAATTGCATGAAATATCAACCAAATACAGTAATTTTGACATGTATGGGTAGCTTAGATCTGGCGCTACATGTTGCAATCATCGGCGGCTTCCTAGATTTAAAACTTGTGGAGAAAATTCAAACCTCGCAATGTTTATTTTCTTTCCGGCCAACATCTGTGTACATGTTACCGTCTATTTATTGCTCCATGCATGTCAAATTCCCTGGGGTATGGACTTGCTTTACTCATTCATAATTGCATGAAATATCAACCAAATACAGTAATTTTGACATGTATGGATAGCTTAGATCTGGCGCTACATGTTGCAATCATCGGCGGCTTCCTAGAGTTAAAACTTGTGGAGAAAATTCAAACCTCGCAATGTTTATTTTCTTTCCGACCAACATCTGTGTACATGTTACCGTCTATTTATTGCTCCATGCATGTCAAATTCCCTGGGGTATGGACTTGCTTTACTCATTCATAATTGCATGAAATATCAACCAAATACAGTAATTTTGACATGTATGGATAGCTTAGATCTGGCGCTACATGTTGCAATCATCGGCGGTTTCCTAGAGTTAAAACTTGTGGAGAAAATTCAAACCTCGCAATGTTTATTTTCTTTCCGGCCAACATCTGTGTACATGTTACCGTCTATTTATTGCTCCATGCATGTCAAATTCCCTGGGGTATGGACTTGCTTTACTCATTCATAATTGCATGAAATATCAACCAAATACAGTAATTTTGACATGTATGGATAGCTTAGATCTGGCGCTACATGTTGCAATCATCGGCGGCTTCCTAGAGTTAAAACTTGTGGAGAAAATTCAAACCTCGCAATGTTTATTTTCTTTCCGGCCAACATCTGTGTACATGTTACCGTCTATTTATTGCTCCATGCATGTCAAATTCCCTGGGGTATGGACTTGCTTTACTCATTCATAATTGCATGAAATATCAACCAAATACAGTAATTTTGACATGTATGGGTAGCTTAGATCTGGCGCTACATGTTGCAATCATCGGCGGCTTCCTAGATTTAAAACTTGTGGAGAAAATTCAAACCTCGCAATGTTTATTTTCTTTCCGGCCAACATCTGTGTACATGTTACCGTCTATTTATTGCTCCATGCATGTCAAATTCCCTGGGGTATGGACTTGCTTTACTCATTCATAATTGCATGAAATATCAACCAAATACAGTTATTTTGACATGTATGGATAGCTTAGATCTGGCGCTACATGTTGCAATCATCGGCGGCTTCCTAGAGTTAAAACTTGTGGAGAAAATTCAAACCTCGCAATGTTTATTTTCTTTCCGGCCAACATCTGTGTACATGTTACCGTCTATTTATTGCTCCATGCATGTCAAATTCCCTGGGGTATGGACTTGCTTTACTCATTCATAATTGCATGAAATATCAACCAAATACAGTAATTTTGACATGTATGGATAGCTTAGATCTGGCGCTACATGTTGCAATCATCGGCGGCTTCTTAGAGTTAAAACTTGTGGAGAAAATTCAAACCTCGCAATGTTTATTTTCTTTCCGGCCAACATCTGTGTACATATTACCGTCTATTTATTGCTCCATGCATGTCAAATTCCCTGGGGTATGACTTGCTTTACTCATTCATAATTGCATGAAATATAAACCAAATACAGTAATTTTGACATGTATGGATAGCTTAGATCTGGCGCTACATGTTGCAATCATCGGCGGCTTCCTAGAGTTAAAACTTGTGGAGAAAATTCAAACCTCGCAATGTTTATTTTCTTTCCGGCCAACATCTGTGTACATGTTACCGTCTATTTATTGCTCCATGCATGTCAAATTCCCTGGGGTATGGACTTGCTTTACTCATTCATAATTGCATGAAATATCAACCAAATACAGTAATTTTGACATGTATGGATAGCTTAGATCTGGCGCTACATGTTGCAATCATCGGCGGCTTCCTAGAGTTAAAACTTGTGGAGAAAATTCAAACCTCGCAATGTTTATTTTCTTTCCGGCCAAGATCTGTGTACATATTACCGTCTATTTATTGCTCCATGCATGTCAAATTCCCTGGGGTATGGACTTGCTTTACTCATTCATAATTGCATGAAATATCAACCAAATACAGTAATTTTGACATGTATGGATAGCTTAGATCTGGCGCTACATGTTGCAATCATCGGCGGCTTCCTAGATTTAAAACTTGTGGAGAAAATTCAAACCTCGCAATGTTTATTTTCTTTCCGGCCAACATCTGTGTACATGTTACCGTATATTTATTGCTCCATGCATGTCAAATTCCCTGGGGTATGGACTTGCTTTACTCATTCATAATTGCATGAAATATCAACCAAATACAGTTATTTTGACATGTATGGATAGCTTAGATCTGGCGCTACATGTTGCAATCATCGGCGGCTTCCTAGAGTTAAAACTTGTGGAGAAAATTCAAACCTCGCAATGTTTATTTTCTTTCCGGCCAACATCTGTGTACATGTTACCGTCTATTTATTGCTCCATGCATGTCAAATTCCCTGGGGTATGGACTTGCTTTACTCATTCATAATTGCATGAAATATCAACCAAATACAGTAATTTTGACATGTATGGATAGCTTAGATCTGGCGCTACATGTTGCAATCATCGGCGGCTTCTTAGAGTTAAAACTTGTGGAGAAAATTCAAACCTCGCAATGTTTATTTTCTTTCCGGCCAACATCTGTGTACATATTACCGTCTATTTATTGCTCCATGCATGTCAAATTCCCTGGGGTATGACTTGCTTTACTCATTCATAATTGCATGAAATATAAACCAAATACAGTAATTTTGACATGTATGGATAGCTTAGATCTGGCGCTACATGTTGCAATCATCGGCGGCTTCCTAGAGTTAAAACTTGTGGAGAAAATTCAAACCTCGCAATGTTTATTTTCTTTCCGGCCAACATCTGTGTACATGTTACCGTCTATTTATTGCTCCATGCATGTCAAATTCCCTGGGGTATGGACTTGCTTTACTCATTCATAATTGCATGAAATATCAACCAAATACAGTAATTTTGACATGTATGGATAGCTTAGATCTGGCGCTACATGTTGCAATCATCGGCGGCTTCCTAGAGTTAAAACTTGTGGAGAAAATTCAAACCTCGCAATGTTTATTTTCTTTCCGGCCAACATCTGTGTACATGTTACCGTCTATTTATTGCTCCATGCATGTCAAATTTCCTGGGGTATGACTTGCTTTACTCATTCATAATTGCATGAAATATCAACCAAATACAGTAATTTTGACATGTATGGATAGCTTAGATCTGGCGCTACATGTTGCAATCATCGGCGGCTTCCTAGAGTTAAAACTTGTGGAGAAAATTCAAACCTCGCAATGTTTATTTTCTTTCCGGCCAACATCTGTGTACATATTACCGTCTATTTATTGCTCCATGCATGTCAAATTCCCTGGGGTATGGACTTGCTTTACTCATTCATAATTGCATGAAATATCAACCAAATACAGTAATTTTGACATGTATGGGTAGCTTAGATCTGGCGCTACATGTTGCAATCATCGGCGGCTTCCTAGATTTAAAACTTGTGGAGAAAATTCAAACCTCGCAATGTTTATTTTCTTTCCGGCCAACATCTGTGTACATATTACCGTCTATTTATTGCTCCATGCATGTCAAATTCCCTGGGGTATGGACTTGCTTTACTCATTCATAATTGCATGAAATATCAACCAAATACAGTAATTTTGACATGTATGGATAGCTTAGATCTGGCGCTACATGTTGCAATCATCGGCGGCTTCCTAGAGTTAAAACTTGTGGAGAAAATTCAAACCTCGCAATGTTTATTTTCTTTCCGGCCAACATCTGTGTACATGTTACCGTCTATTTATTGCTCCATGCATGTCAAATTCCCTGGGGTATGGACTTGCTTTACTCATTCATAATTGCATGAAATATCAACCAAATACAGTAATTTTGACATGTATGGATAGCTTAGATCTGGCGCTACATGTTGCAATCATCGGCGGCTTCCTAGAGTTAAAACTTGTGGAGAAAATTCAAACCTCGCAATGTTTATTTTCTTTCCGGCCAACATCTGTGTACATGTTACCGTCTATTTATTGCTCCATGCATGTCAAATTCCCTGGGGTATGACTTGCTTTACTCATTCATAATTGCATGAAATATCAACCAAATACAGTAATTTTGACATGTATGGATAGCTTAGATCTGGCGCTACATGTTGCAATCATCGGCGGCTTCCTAGAGTTAAAACTTGTGGAGAAAATTCAAACCTCGCAATGTTTATTTTCTTTCCGGCCAACATCTGTGTACATATTACCGTCTATTTATTGCTCCATGCATGTCAAATTCCCTGGGGTATGGACTTGCTTTACTCATTCATAATTGCATGAAATATCAACCAAATACAGTAATTTTGACATGTATGGATAGCTTAGATCTGGCGCTACATGTTGCAATCATCGGCGGCTTCCTAGATTTAAAACTTGTGGAGAAAATTCAAACCTCGCAATGTTTATTTTCTTTCCGGCCAACATCTGTGTACATATTACCGTCTATTTATTGCTCCATGCATGTCAAATTCCCTGGGGTATGACTTGCTTTACTCATTCATAATTGCATGAAATATAAACCAAATACAGTAATTTTGACATGTATGGATAGCTTAGATCTGGCGCTACATGTTGCAATCATCGGCGGCTTCCTAGAGTTAAAACTTGTGGAGAAAATTCAAACCTCGCAATGTTTATTTTCTTTCCGGCCAACATCTGTGTACATGTTACCGTCTATTTATTGCTCCATGCATGTCAAATTCCCTGGGGTATGGACTTGCTTTACTCATTCATAATTGCATGAAATATCAACCAAATACAGTAATTTTGACATGTATGGATAGCTTAGATCTGGCGCTACATGTTGCAATCATCGGCGGCTTCCTAGAGTTAAAACTTGTGGAGAAAATTCAAACCTCGCAATGTTTATTTTCTTTCCGGCCAACATCTGTGTACATGTTACCGTCTATTTATTGCTCCATGCATGTCAAATTTCCTGGGGTATGACTTGCTTTACTCATTCATAATTGCATGAAATATCAACCAAATACAGTAATTTTGACATGTATGGATAGCTTAGATCTGGCGCTACATGTTGCAATCATCGGCGGCTTCCTAGAGTTAAAACTTGTGGAGAAAATTCAAACCTCGCAATGTTTATTTTCTTTCCGGCCAACATCTGTGTACATATTACCGTCTATTTATTGCTCCATGCATGTCAAATTCCCTGGGGTATGGACTTGCTTTACTCATTCATAATTGCATGAAATATCAACCAAATACAGTAATTTTGACATGTATGGGTAGCTTAGATCTGGCGCTACATGTTGCAATCATCGGCGGCTTCCTAGATTTAAAACTTGTGGAGAAAATTCAAACCTCGCAATGTTTATTTTCTTTCCGGCCAACATCTGTGTACATATTACCGTCTATTTATTGCTCCATGCATGTCAAATTCCCTGGGGTATGGACTTGCTTTACTCATTCATAATTGCATGAAATATCAACCAAATACAGTAATTTTGACATGTATGGATAGCTTAGATCTGGCGCTACATGTTGCAATCATCGGCGGCTTCCTAGAGTTAAAACTTGTGGAGAAAATTCAAACCTCGCAATGTTTATTTTCTTTCCGGCCAACATCTGTGTACATGTTACCGTCTATTTATTGCTCCATGCATGTCAAATTCCCTGGGGTATGGACTTGCTTTACTCATTCATAATTGCATGAAATATCAACCAAATACAGTAATTTTGACATGTATGGATAGCTTAGATCTGGCGCTACATGTTGCAATCATCGGCGGCTTCCTAGAGTTAAAACTTGTGGAGAAAATTCAAACCTCGCAATGTTTATTTTCTTTCCGGCCAACATCTGTGTACATGTTACCGTCTATTTATTGCTCCATGCATGTCAAATTCCCTGGGGTATGACTTGCTTTACTCATTCATAATTGCATGAAATATAAACCAAATACAGTAATTTTGACATGTATGGATAGCTTAGATCTGGCGCTACATGTTGCAATCATCGGCGGCTTCCTAGAGTTAAAACTTGTGGAGAAAATTCAAACCTCGCAATGTTTATTTTCTTTCCGGCCAACATCTGTGTACATATTACCGTCTATTTATTGCTCCATGCATGTCAAATTCCCTGGGGTATGGACTTGCTTTACTCATTCATAATTGCATGAAATATCAACCAAATACAGTAATTTTGACATGTATGGATAGCTTAGATCTGGCGCTACATGTTGCAATCATCGGCGGCTTCCTAGATTTAAAACTTGTGGAGAAAATTCAAACCTCGCAATGTTTATTTTCTTTCCGGCCAACATCTGTGTACATGTTACCGTCTATTTATTGCTCCATGCATGTCAAATTCCCTGGGGTATGGACTTGCTTTACTCATTCATAATTGCATGAAATATCAACCAAATACAGTAATTTTGACATGTATGGATAGCTTAGATCTGGCGCTACATGTTGCAATCATCGGCGGCTTCCTAGAGTTAAAACTTGTGGAGAAAATTCAAACCTCGCAATGTTTATTTTCTTTCCGGCCAACATCTGTGTACATGTTACCGTCTATTTATTGCTCCATGCATGTCAAATTCCCTGGGGTATGACTTGCTTTACTCATTCATAATTGCATGAAATATAAACCAAATACAGTAATTTTGACATGTATGGATAGCTTAGATCTGGCGCTACATGTTGCAATCATCGGCGGCTTCTTAGAGTTAAAACTTGTGGAGAAAATTCAAACCTCGCAATGTTTATTTTCTTTCCGGCCAACATCTGTGTACATATTACCGTCTATTTATTGCTCCATGCATGTCAAATTCCCTGGGGTATGACTTGCTTTACTCATTCATAATTGCATGAAATATAAACCAAATACAGTAATTTTGACATGTATGGATAGCTTAGATCTGGCGCTACATGTTGCAATCATCGGCGGCTTCCTAGAGTTAAAACTTGTGGAGAAAATTCAAACCTCGCAATGTTTATTTTCTTTCCGGCCAACATCTGTGTACATGTTACCGTATATTTATTGCTCCATGCATGTCAAATTCCCTGGGGTATGGACTTGCTTTACTCATTCATAATTGCATGAAATATCAACCAAATACAGTTATTTTGACATGTATGGATAGCTTAGATTTGGCGCTACATGTTGCAATCATCGGCGGCTTCCTAGAGTTAAAACTTGTGGAGAAAATTCAAACCTCGCAATGTTTATTTTCTTTCCGGCCAACATCTGTGTACATGTTACCGTCTATTTATTGCTCCATGCATGTCAAATTCCCTGGGGTATGGACTTGCTTTACTCATTCATAATTGCATGAAATATCAACCAAATACAGTAATTGTGACATGTATGGATAGCTTAGATCTGGCGCTACATGTTGCAATCATCGGCGGCTTCTTAGAGTTAAAACTTGTGGAGAAAATTCAAACCTCGCAATGTTTATTTTCTTTCCGGCCAACATCTGTGTACATATTACCGTCTATTTATTGCTCCATGCATGTCAAATTCCCTGGGGTATGACTTGCTTTACTCATTCATAATTGCATGAAATATAAACCAAATACAGTAATTTTGACATGTATGGGTAGCTTAGATCTGGCGCTACATGTTGCAATCATCGGCGGCTTCCTAGAGTTAAAACTTGTGGAGAAAATTCAAACCTCGCAATGTTTATTTTCTTTCCGGCCAACATCTGTGTACATGTTACCGTCTATTTATTGCTCCATGCATGTCAAATTCCCTGGGGTATGGACTTGCTTTACTCATTCATAATTGCATGAAATATCAACCAAATACAGTAATTTTGACATGTATGGATAGCTTAGATCTGGCGCTACATGTTGCAATCATCGGCGGCTTCCTAGAGTTAAAACTTGTGGAGAAAATTCAAACCTCGCAATGTTTATTTTCTTTCCGGCCAACATCTGTGTACATGTTACCGTCTATTTATTGCTCCATGCATGTCAAATTCCCTGGGGTATGACTTGCTTTACTCATTCATAATTGCATGAAATATCAACCAAATACAGTAATTTTGACATGTATGGATAGCTTAGATCTGGCGCTACATGTTGCAATCATCGGCGGCTTCCTAGAGTTAAAACTTGTGGAGAAAATTCAAACCTCGCAATGTTTATTTTCTTTCCGGCCAACATCTGTGTACATATTACCGTCTATTTATTGCTCCATGCATGTCAAATTCCCTGGGGTATGGACTTGCTTTACTCATTCATAATTGCATGAAATATCAACCAAATACAGTAATTTTGACATGTATGGGTAGCTTAGATCTGGCGCTACATGTTGCAATCATCGGCGGCTTCCTAGATTTAAAACTTGTGGAGAAAATTCAAACCTCGCAATGTTTATTTTCTTTCCGGCCAACATCTGTGTACATGTTACCGTCTATTTATTGCTCCATGCATGTCAAATTCCCTGGGGTATGGACTTGCTTTACTCATTCATAATTGCATGAAATATCAACCAAATACAGTAATTTTGACATGTATGGATAGCTTAGATCTGGCGCTACATGTTGCAATCATCGGCGGCTTCCTAGAGTTAAAACTTGTGGAGAAAATTCAAACCTCGCAATGTTTATTTTCTTTCCGACCAACATCTGTGTACATGTTACCGTCTATTTATTGCTCCATGCATGTCAAATTCCCTGGGGTATGGACTTGCTTTACTCATTCATAATTGCATGAAATATCAACCAAATACAGTAATTTTGACATGTATGGATAGCTTAGATCTGGCGCTACATGTTGCAATCATCGGCGGCTTCTTAGAGTTAAAACTTGTGGAGAAAATTCAAACCTCGCAATGTTTATTTTCTTTCCGGCCAACATCTGTGTACATATTACCGTCTTTTTATTGCTCCATGCATGTCAAATTCCCTGGGGTATGACTTGCTTTACTCATTCATAATTGCATGAAATATAAACCAAATACAGTAATTTTGACATGTATGGATAGCTTAGATCTGGCGCTACATGTTGCAATCATCGGCGGCTTCCTAGAGTTAAAACTTGTGGAGAAAATTCAAACCTCGCAATGTTTATTTTCTTTCCGGCCAACATCTGTGTACATGTTACCGTCTATTTATTGCTCCATGCATGTCAAATTCCCTGGGGTATGGACTTGCTTTACTCATTCATAATTGCATGAAATATCAACCAAATACAGTAATTTTGACATGTATGGATAGCTTAGATCTGGCGCTACATGTTGCAATCATCGGCGGCTTCCTAGAGTTAAAACTTGTGGAGAAAATTCAAACCTCGCAATGTTTATTTTCTTTCCGGCCAACATCTGTGTACATGTTACCGTCTATTTATTGCTCCATGCATGTCAAATTCCCTGGGGTATGACTTGCTTTACTCATTCATAATTGCATGAAATATAAACCAAATACAGTAATTTTGACATGTATGGATAGCTTAGATCTGGCGCTACATGTTGCAATCATCGGCGGCTTCCTAGAGTTAAAACTTGTGGAGAAAATTCAAACCTCGCAATGTTTATTTTCTTTCCGGCCAACATCTGTGTACATATTACCGTCTATTTATTGCTCCATGCATGTCAAATTCCCTGGGGTATGGACTTGCTTTACTCATTCATAATTGCATGAAATATCAACCAAATACAGTAATTTTGACATGTATGGATAGCTTAGATCTGGCGCTACATGTTGCAATCATCGGCGGCTTCCTAGATTTAAAACTTGTGGAGAAAATTCAAACCTCGCAATGTTTATTTTCTTTCCGGCCAACATCTGTGTACATGTTACCGTCTATTTATTGCTCCATGCATGTCAAATTCCCTGGGGTATGGACATGCTTTACTCATTCATAATTGCATGAAATATCAACCAAATACAGTAATTTTGACATGTATGGATAGCTTAGATCTGGCGCTACATGTTGCAATCATCGGCGGTTTCCTAGAGTTAAAACTTGTGGAGAAAATTCAAACCTCGCAATGTTTATTTTCTTTCCGGCCAACATCTGTGTACATGTTACCGTCTATTTATTGCTCCATGCATGTCAAATTCCCTGGGGTATGGACTTGCTTTACTCATTCATAATTGCATGAAATATCAACCAAATACAGTAATTTTGACATGTATGGATAGCTTAGATCTGGCGCTACATGTTGCAATCATCGGCGGCTTCCTAGAGTTAAAACTTGTGGAGAAAATTCAAACCTCGCAATGTTTATTTTCTTTCCGGCCAACATCTGTGTACATGTTACCGTCTATTTATTGCTCCATGCATGTCAAATTCCCTGGGGTATGGACTTGCTTTACTCATTCATAATTGCATGAAATATCAACCAAATACAGTAATTTTGACATGTATGGGTAGCTTAGATCTGGCGCTACATGTTGCAATCATCGGCGGCTTCCTAGATTTAAAACTTGTGGAGAAAATTCAAACCTCGCAATGTTTATTTTCTTTCCGGCCAACATCTGTGTACATGTTACCGTCTATTTATTGCTCCATGCATGTCAAATTCCCTGGGGTATGGACTTGCTTTACTCATTCATAATTGCATGAAATATCAACCAAATACAGTAATTTTGACATGTATGGATAGCTTAGATCTGGCGCTACATGTTGCAATCATCGGCGGCTTCTTAGAGTTAAAACTTGTGGAGAAAATTCAAACCTCGCAATGTTTATTTTCTTTCCGGCCAACATCTGTGTACATATTACCGTCTTTTTATTGCTCCATGCATGTCAAATTCCCTGGGGTATGACTTGCTTTACTCATTCATAATTGCATGAAATATAAACCAAATACAGTAATTTTGACATGTATGGATAGCTTAGATCTGGCGCTACATGTTGCAATCATCGGCGGCTTCCTAGAGTTAAAACTTGTGGAGAAAATTCAAACCTCGCAATGTTTATTTTCTTTCCGGCCAACATCTGTGTACATGTTACCGTCTATTTATTGCTCCATGCATGTCAAATTCCCTGGGGTATGGACTTGCTTTACTCATTCATAATTGCATGAAATATCAACCAAATACAGTAATTTTGACATGTATGGATAGCTTAGATCTGGCGCTACATGTTGCAATCATCGGCGGCTTCCTAGAGTTAAAACTTGTGGAGAAAATTCAAACCTCGCAATGTTTATTTTCTTTCCGGCCAACATCTGTGTACATGTTACCGTCTATTTATTGCTCCATGCATGTCAAATTCCCTGGGGTATGACTTGCTTTACTCATTCATAATTGCATGAAATATAAACCAAATACAGTAATTTTGACATGTATGGATAGCTTAGATCTGGCGCTACATGTTGCAATCATCGGCGGCTTCCTAGAGTTAAAACTTGTGGAGAAAATTCAAACCTCGCAATGTTTATTTTCTTTCCGGCCAACATCTGTGTACATATTACCGTCTATTTATTGCTCCATGCATGTCAAATTCCCTGGGGTATGGACTTGCTTTACTCATTCATAATTGCATGAAATATCAACCAAATACAGTAATTTTGACATGTATGGATAGCTTAGATCTGGCGCTACATGTTGCAATCATCGGCGGCTTCCTAGATTTAAAACTTGTGGAGAAAATTCAAACCTCGCAATGTTTATTTTCTTTCCGGCCAACATCTGTGTACATGTTACCGTCTATTTATTGCTCCATGCATGTCAAATTCCCTGGGGTATGGACATGCTTTACTCATTCATAATTGCATGAAATATCAACCAAATACAGTAATTTTGACATGTATGGATAGCTTAGATCTGGCGCTACATGTTGCAATCATCGGCGGTTTCCTAGAGTTAAAACTTGTGGAGAAAATTCAAACCTCGCAATGTTTATTTTCTTTCCGGCCAACATCTGTGTACATGTTACCGTCTATTTATTGCTCCATGCATGTCAAATTCCCTGGGGTATGGACTTGCTTTACTCATTCATAATTGCATGAAATATCAACCAAATACAGTAATTTTGACATGTATGGATAGCTTAGATCTGGCGCTACATGTTGCAATCATCGGCGGCTTCCTAGAGTTAAAACTTGTGGAGAAAATTCAAACCTCGCAATGTTTATTTTCTTTCCGGCCAACATCTGTGTACATGTTACCGTCTATTTATTGCTCCATGCATGTCAAATTCCCTGGGGTATGGACTTGCTTTACTCATTCATAATTGCATGAAATATCAACCAAATACAGTAATTTTGACATGTATGGGTAGCTTAGATCTGGCGCTACATGTTGCAATCATCGGCGGCTTCCTAGATTTAAAACTTGTGGAGAAAATTCAAACCTCGCAATGTTTATTTTCTTTCCGGCCAACATCTGTGTACATGTTACCGTCTATTTATTGCTCCATGCATGTCAAATTCCCTGGGGTATGGACTTGCTTTACTCATTCATAATTGCATGAAATATCAACCAAATACAGTAATTTTGACATGTATGGATAGCTTAGATCTGGCGCTACATGTTGCAATCATCGGCGGCTTCCTAGAGTTAAAACTTGTGGAGAAAATTCAAACCTCGCAATGTTTATTTTCTTTCCGGCCAACATCTGTGTACATGTTACAGTCTATTTATTGCTCCATGCATGTCAAATTCCCTGGGGTATGGACTTGCTTTACTCATTCATAATTGCATGAAATATCAACCAAATACAGTAATTTTGACATGTATGGATAGCTTAGATCTGGCGCTACATGTTGCAATCATCGGCGGCTTCTTAGAGTTAAAACTTGTGGAGAAAATTCAAACCTCGCAATGTTTATTTTCTTTCCGGCCAACATCTGTGTACATATTACCGTCTATTTATTGCCCCATGCATGTCAAATTCCCTGGGGTATGACTTGCTTTACTCATTCATAATTGCATGAAATATAAACCAAATACAGTAATTTTGACATGTATGGATAGCTTAGATCTGGCGCTACATGTTGCAATCATCGGCGGTTTCCTAGAGTTAAAACTTGTGGAGAAAATTCAAACCTCGCAATGTTTATTTTCTTTCCGGCCAACATCTGTGTACATGTTACCGTCTATTTATTGCTCCATGCATGTCAAATTCCCTGGGGTATGGACTTGCTTTACTCATTCATAATTGCATGAAATATCAACCAAATACAGTAATTTTGACATGTATGGATAGCTTAGATCTGGCGCTACATGTTGCAATCATCGGCGGCTTCCTAGAGTTAAAACTTGTGGAGAAAATTCAAACCTCGCAATGTTTATTTTCTTTCCGGCCAACATCTGTGTACATGTTACCGTCTATTTATTGCTCCATGCATGTCAAATTCCCTGGGGTATGACTTGCTTTACTCATTCATAATTGCATGAAATATAAACCAAATACAGTAATTTTGACATGTATGGATAGCTTAGATCTGGCGCTACATGTTGCAATCATCGGCGGCTTCCTAGAGTTAAAACTTGTGGAGAAAATTCAAACCTCGCAATGTTTATTTTCTTTCCGGCCAACATCTGTGTACATGTTACCGTCTATTTATTGCTCCATGCATGTCAAATTCCCTGGGGTATGGACTTGCTTTACTCATTCATAATTGCATGAAATATCAACCAAATACAGTAATTTTGACATGTATGGATAGCTTAGATCTGGCGCTACATGTTGCAATCATCGGCGGCTTCTTAGAGTTAAAACTTGTGGAGAAAATTCAAACCTCGCAATGTTTATTTTCTTTCCGGCCAACATCTGTGTACATATTACCGTCTATTTATTGCTCCATGCATGTCAAATTCCCTGGGGTATGACTTGCTTTACTCATTCATAATTGCATGAAATATAAACCAAATACAGTAATTTTGACATGTATGGATAGCTTAGATCTGGCGCTACATGTTGCAATCATCGGCGGCTTCCTAGAGTTAAAACTTGTGGAGAAAATTCAAACCTCGCAATGTTTATTTTCTTTCCGGCCAACATCTGTGTACATGTTACCGTCTATTTATTGCTCCATGCATGTCAAATTCCCTGGGGTATGGACTTGCTTTACTCATTCATAATTGCATGAAATATCAACCAAATACAGTAATTTTGACATGTATGGATAGCTTAGATCTGGCGCTACATGTTGCAATCATCGGCGGCTTCCTAGAGTTAAAACTTGTGGAGAAAATTCAAACCTCGCAATGTTTATTTTCTTTCCGGCCAACATCTGTGTACATGTTACCGTCTATTTATTGCTCCATGCATGTCAAATTCCCTGGGGTATGGACTTGCTTTACTCATTCATAATTGCATGAAATATCAACCAAATACAGTAATTTTGACATGTATGGATAGCTTAGATCTGGCGCTACATGTTGCAATCATCGGCGGCTTCCTAGAGTTAAAACTTGTGGAGAAAATTCAAACCTCGCAATGTTTATTTTCTTTCCGGCCAACATCTGTGTACATATTACCGTCTATTTATTGCTCCATGCATGTCAAATTCCCTGGGGTATGACTTGCTTTACTCATTCATAATTGCATGAAATATAAACCAAATACAGTAATTTTGACATGTATGGATAGCTTAGATCTGGCGCTACATGTTGTAATCATCGGCGGCTTCCTAGAGTTAAAACTTGTGGAGAAAATTCAAACCTCGCAATGTTTATTTTCTTTCCGGCCAACATCTGTGTACATGTTACCGTCTATTTATTGCTCCATGCATGTCAAATTCCCTGGGGTATGGACTTGCTTTACTCATTCATAATTGCATGAAATATCAACCAAATACAGTAATTTTGACATGTATGGATAGCTTAGATCTGGCGCTACATGTTGCAATCATCGGCGGCTTCTTAGAGTTAAAACTTGTGGAGAAAATTCAAACCTCGCAATGTTTATTTTCTTTCCGGCCAACATCTGTGTACATATTACCGTCTATTTATTGCTCCATGCATGTCAAATTCCCTGGGGTATGACTTGCTTTACTCATTCATAATTGCATGAAATATAAACCAAATACAGTAATTTTGACATGTATGGATAGCTTAGATCTGGCGCTACATGTTGCAATCATCGGCGGCTTCCTAGAGTTAAAACTTGTGGAGAAAATTCAAACCTCGCAATGTTTATTTTCTTTCCGGCCAACATCTGTGTACATGTTACAGTCTATTTATTGCTCCATGCATGTCAAATTCCCTGGGGTATGGACTTGCTTTACTCATTCATAATTGCATGAAATATCAACCAAATACAGTAATTTTGACATGTATGGATAGCTTAGATCTGGCGCTACATGTTGCAATCATCGGCGGCTTCTTAGAGTTAAAACTTGTGGAGAAAATTCAAACCTCGCAATGTTTATTTTCTTTCCGGCCAACATCTGTGTACATATTACCGTCTATTTATTGCTCCATGCATGTCAAATTCCCTGGGGTATGACTTGCTTTACTCATTCATAATTGCATGAAATATAAACCAAATACAGTAATTTTGACATGTATGGATAGCTTAGATCTGGCGCTACATGTTGCAATCATCGGCGGTTTCCTAGAGTTAAAACTTGTGGAGAAAATTCAAACCTCGCAATGTTTATTTTCTTTCCGGCCAACATCTGTGTACATGTTACCGTCTATTTATTGCTCCATGCATGTCAAATTCCCTGGGGTATGGACTTGCTTTACTCATTCATAATTGCATGAAATATCAACCAAATACAGTAATTTTGACATGTATGGATAGCTTAGATCTGGCGCTACATGTTGCAATCATCGGCGGCTTCCTAGAGTTAAAACTTGTGGAGAAAATTCAAACCTCGCAATGTTTATTTTCTTTCCGGCCAACATCTGTGTACATGTTACCGTCTATTTATTGCTCCATGCATGTCAAATTCCCTGGGGTATGACTTGCTTTACTCATTCATAATTGCATGAAATATAAACCAAATACAGTAATTTTGACATGTATGGATAGCTTAGATCTGGCGCTACATGTTGCAATCATCGGCGGCTTCCTAGAGTTAAAACTTGTGGAGAAAATTCAAACCTCGCAATGTTTATTTTCTTTCCGGCCAACATCTGTGTACATGTTACCGTCTATTTATTGCTCCATGCATGTCAAATTCCCTGGGGTATGGACTTGCTTTACTCATTCATAATTGCATGAAATATCAACCAAATACAGTAATTTTGACATGTATGGATAGCTTAGATCTGGCGCTACATGTTGCAATCATCGGCGGCTTCTTAGAGTTAAAACTTGTGGAGAAAATTCAAACCTCGCAATGTTTATTTTCTTTCCGGCCAACATCTGTGTACATATTACCGTCTATTTATTGCTCCATGCATGTCAAATTCCCTGGGGTATGACTTGCTTTACTCATTCATAATTGCATGAAATATAAACCAAATACAGTAATTTTGACATGTATGGATAGCTTAGATCTGGCGCTACATGTTGCAATCATCGGCGGCTTCCTAGAGTTAAAACTTGTGGAGAAAATTCAAACCTCGCAATGTTTATTTTCTTTCCGGCCAACATCTGTGTACATGTTACCGTCTATTTATTGCTCCATGCATGTCAAATTCCCTGGGGTATGGACTTGCTTTACTCATTCATAATTGCATGAAATATCAACCAAATACAGTAATTTTGACATGTATGGATAGCTTAGATCTGGCGCTACATGTTGCAATCATCGGCGGCTTCCTAGAGTTAAAACTTGTGGAGAAAATTCAAACCTCGCAATGTTTATTTTCTTTCCGGCCAACATCTGTGTACATGTTACCGTCTATTTATTGCTCCATGCATGTCAAATTCCCTGGGGTATGGACTTGCTTTACTCATTCATAATTGCATGAAATATCAACCAAATACAGTAATTTTGACATGTATGGATAGCTTAGATCTGGCGCTACATGTTGCAATCATCGGCGGCTTCCTAGAGTTAAAACTTGTGGAGAAAATTCAAACCTCGCAATGTTTATTTTCTTTCCGGCCAACATCTGTGTACATATTACCGTCTATTTATTGCTCCATGCATGTCAAATTCCCTGGGGTATGACTTGCTTTACTCATTCATAATTGCATGAAATATAAACCAAATACAGTAATTTTGACATGTATGGATAGCTTAGATCTGGCGCTACATGTTGCAATCATCGGCGGCTTCCTAGAGTTAAAACTTGTGGAGAAAATTCAAACCTCGCAATGTTTATTTTCTTTCCGGCCAACATCTGTGTACATGTTACCGTCTATTTATTGCTCCATGCATGTCAAATTCCCTGGGGTATGGACTTGCTTTACTCATTCATAATTGCATGAAATATCAACCAAATACAGTAATTTTGACATGTATGGATAGCTTAGATCTGGCGCTACATGTTGCAATCATCGGCGGCTTCTTAGAGTTAAAACTTGTGGAGAAAATTCAAACCTCGCAATGTTTATTTTCTTTCCGGCCAACATCTGTGTACATATTACCGTCTATTTATTGCTCCATGCATGTCAAATTCCCTGGGGTATGACTTGCTTTACTCATTCATAATTGCATGAAATATAAACCAAATACAGTAATTTTGACATGTATGGATAGCTTAGATCTGGCGCTACATGTTGCAATCATCGGCGGCTTCCTAGAGTTAAAACTTGTGGAGAAAATTCAAACCTCGCAATGTTTATTTTCTTTCCGGCCAACATCTGTGTACATGTTACCGTCTATTTATTGCTCCATGCATGTCAAATTCCCTGGGGTATGGACTTGCTTTACTCATTCATAATTGCATGAAATATCAACCAAATACAGTAATTTTGACATGTATGGATAGCTTAGATCTGGCGCTACATGTTGCAATCATCGGCGGCTTCCTAGAGTTAAAACTTGTGGAGAAAATTCAAACCTCGCAATGTTTATTTTCTTTCCGGCCAACATCTGTGTACATGTTACCGTCTATTTATTGCTCCATGCATGTCAAATTCCCTGGGGTATGACTTGCTTTACTCATTCATAATTGCATGAAATATCAACCAAATACAGTAATTTTGACATGTATGGATAGCTTAGATCTGGCGCTACATGTTGCAATCATCGGCGGCTTCCTAGAGTTAAAACTTGTGGAGAAAATTCAAACCTCGCAATGTTTATTTTCTTTCCGGCCAACATCTGTGTACATATTACCGTCTATTTATTGCTCCATGCATGTCAAATTCCCTGGGGTATGGACTTGCTTTACTCATTCATAATTGCATGAAATATCAACCAAATACAGTAATTTTGACATGTATGGGTAGCTTAGATCTGGCGCTACATGTTGCAATCATCGGCGGCTTCCTAGATTTAAAACTTGTGGAGAAAATTCAAACCTCGCAATGTTTATTTTCTTTCCGGCCAACATCTGTGTACATGTTACCGTCTATTTATTGCTCCATGCATGTCAAATTCCCTGGGGTATGGACTTGCTTTACTCATTCATAATTGCATGAAATATCAACCAAATACAGTAATTTTGACATGTATGGATAGCTTAGATCTGGCGCTACATGTTGCAATCATCGGCGGCTTCCTAGAGTTAAAACTTGTGGAGAAAATTCAAACCTCGCAATGTTTATTTTCTTTCCGGCCAACATCTGTGTACATGTTACCGTCTATTTATTGCTCCATGCATGTCAAATTCCCTGGGGTATGACTTGCTTTACTCATTCATAATTGCATGAAATATAAACCAAATACAGTAATTTTGACATGTATGGATAGCTTAGATCTGGCGCTACATGTTGCAATCATCGGCGGCTTCCTAGAGTTAAAACTTGTGGAGAAAATTCAAACCTCGCAATGTTTATTTTCTTTCCGGCCAACATCTGTGTACATGTTACCGTCTATTTATTGCTCCATGCATGTCAAATTCCCTGGGGTATGGACTTGCTTTACTCATTCATAATTGCATGAAATATCAACCAAATACAGTAATTTTGACATGTATGGATAGCTTAGATCTGGCGCTACATGTTGCAATCATCGGCGGCTTCTTAGAGTTAAAACTTGTGGAGAAAATTCAAACCTCGCAATGTTTATTTTCTTTCCGGCCAACATCTGTGTACATATTACCGTCTATTTATTGCTCCATGCATGTCAAATTCCCTGGGGTATGACTTGCTTTACTCATTCATAATTGCATGAAATATAAACCAAATACAGTAATTTTGACATGTATGGATAGCTTAGATCTGGCGCTACATGTTGCAATCATCGGCGGCTTCCTAGAGTTAAAACTTGTGGAGAAAATTCAAACCTCGCAATGTTTATTTTCTTTCCGGCCAACATCTGTGTACATGTTACCGTCTATTTATTGCTCCATGCATGTCAAATTCCCTGGGGTATGGACTTGCTTTACTCATTCATAATTGCATGAAATATCAACCAAATACAGTAATTTTGACATGTATGGATAGCTTAGATCTGGCGCTACATGTTGCAATCATCGGCGGCTTCCTAGAGTTAAAACTTGTGGAGAAAATTCAAACCTCGCAATGTTTATTTTCTTTCCGGCCAACATCTGTGTACATGTTACCGTCTATTTATTGCTCCATGCATGTCAAATTCCCTGGGGTATGACTTGCTTTACTCATTCATAATTGCATGAAATATCAACCAAATACAGTAATTTTGACATGTATGGATAGCTTAGATCTGGCGCTACATGTTGCAATCATCGGCGGCTTCCTAGAGTTAAAACTTGTGGAGAAAATTCAAACCTCGCAATGTTTATTTTCTTTCCGGCCAACATCTGTGTACATATTACCGTCTATTTATTGCTCCATGCATGTCAAATTCCCTGGGGTATGGACTTGCTTTACTCATTCATAATTGCATGAAATATCAACCAAATACAGTAATTTTGACATGTATGGGTAGCTTAGATCTGGCGCTACATGTTGCAATCATCGGCGGCTTCCTAGATTTAAAACTTGTGGAGAAAATTCAAACCTCGCAATGTTTATTTTCTTTCCGGCCAACATCTGTGTACATGTTACCGTCTATTTATTGCTCCATGCATGTCAAATTCCCTGGGGTATGGACTTGCTTTACTCATTCATAATTGCATGAAATATCAACCAAATACAGTAATTTTGACATGTATGGATAGCTTAGATCTGGCGCTACATGTTGCAATCATCGGCGGCTTCCTAGAGTTAAAACTTGTGGAGAAAATTCAAACCTCGCAATGTTTATTTTCTTTCCGACCAACATCTGTGTACATGTTACCGTCTATTTATTGCTCCATGCATGTCAAATTCCCTGGGGTATGGACTTGCTTTACTCATTCATAATTGCATGAAATATCAACCAAATACAGTAATTTTGACATGTATGGATAGCTTAGATCTGGCGCTACATGTTGCAATCATCGGCGGCTTCTTAGAGTTAAAACTTGTGGAGAAAATTCAAACCTCGCAATGTTTATTTTCTTTCCGGCCAACATCTGTGTACATATTACCGTCTTTTTATTGCTCCATGCATGTCAAATTCCCTGGGGTATGACTTGCTTTACTCATTCATAATTGCATGAAATATAAACCAAATACAGTAATTTTGACATGAATGGATAGCTTAGATCTGGCGCTACATGTTGCAATCATCGGCGGCTTCCTAGAGTTAAAACTTGTGGAGAAAATTCAAACCTCGCAATGTTTATTTTCTTTCCGGCCAACATCTGTGTACATGTTACCGTCTATTTATTGCTCCATGCATGTCAAATTCCCTGGGGTATGGACTTGCTTTACTCATTCATAATTGCATGAAATATCAACCAAATACAGTAATTTTGACATGTATGGATAGCTTAGATCTGGCGCTACATGTTGCAATCATCGGCGGCTTCCTAGAGTTAAAACTTGTGGAGAAAATTCAAACCTCGCAATGTTTATTTTCTTTCCGGCCAACATCTGTGTACATGTTACCGTCTATTTATTGCTCCATGCATGTCAAATTCCCTGGGGTATGACTTGCTTTACTCATTCATAATTGCATGAAATATAAACCAAATACAGTAATTTTGACATGTATGGATAGCTTAGATCTGGCGCTACATGTTGCAATCATCGGCGGCTTCCTAGAGTTAAAACTTGTGGAGAAAATTCAAACCTCGCAATGTTTATTTTCTTTCCGGCCAACATCTGTGTACATATTACCGTCTATTTATTGCTCCATGCATGTCAAATTCCCTGGGGTATGGACTTGCTTTACTCATTCATAATTGCATGAAATATCAACCAAATACAGTAATTTTGACATGTATGGATAGCTTAGATCTGGCGCTACATGTTGCAATCATCGGCGGCTTCCTAGATTTAAAACTTGTGGAGAAAATTCAAACCTCGCAATGTTTATTTTCTTTCCGGCCAACATCTGTGTACATGTTACCGTCTATTTATTGCTCCATGCATGTCAAATTCCCTGGGGTATGGACTTGCTTTACTCATTCATAATTGCATGAAATATCAACCAAATACAGTAATTTTGACATGTATGGATAGCTTAGATCTGGCGCTACATGTTGCAATCATCGGCGGTTTCCTAGAGTTAAAACTTGTGGAGAAAATTCAAACCTCGCAATGTTTATTTTCTTTCCGGCCAACATCTGTGTACATGTTACCGTCTATTTATTGCTCCATGCATGTCAAATTCCCTGGGGTATGGACTTGCTTTACTCATTCATAATTGCATGAAATATCAACCAAATACAGTAATTTTGACATGTATGGATAGCTTAGATCTGGCGCTACATGTTGCAATCATCGGCGGCTTCCTAGAGTTAAAACTTGTGGAGAAAATTCAAACCTCGCAATGTTTATTTTCTTTCCGGCCAACATCTGTGTACATGTTACCGTCTATTTATTGCTCCATGCATGTCAAATTCCCTGGGGTATGGACTTGCTTTACTCATTCATAATTGCATGAAATATCAACCAAATACAGTAATTTTGACATGTATGGGTAGCTTAGATCTGGCGCTACATGTTGCAATCATCGGCGGCTTCCTAGATTTAAAACTTGTGGAGAAAATTCAAACCTCGCAATGTTTATTTTCTTTCCGGCCAACATCTGTGTACATGTTACCGTCTATTTATTGCTCCATGCATGTCAAATTCCCTGGGGTATGGACTTGCTTTACTCATTCATAATTGCATGAAATATCAACCAAATACAGTAATTTTGACATGTATGGATAGCTTAGATCTGGCGCTACATGTTGCAATCATCGGCGGCTTCCTAGAGTTAAAACTTGTGGAGAAAATTCAAACCTCGCAATGTTTATTTTCTTTCCGGCCAACATCTGTGTACATGTTACAGTCTATTTATTGCTCCATGCATGTCAAATTCCCTGGGGTATGGACTTGCTTTACTCATTCATAATTGCATGAAATATCAACCAAATACAGTAATTTTGACATGTATGGATAGCTTAGATCTGGCGCTACATGTTGCAATCATCGGCGGCTTCTTAGAGTTAAAACTTGTGGAGAAAATTCAAACCTCGCAATGTTTATTTTCTTTCCGGCCAACATCTGTGTACATATTACCGTCTATTTATTGCTCCATGCATGTCAAATTCCCTGGGGTATGACTTGCTTTACTCATTCATAATTGCATGAAATATAAACCAAATACAGTAATTTTGACATGTATGGATAGCTTAGATCTGGCGCTACATGTTGCAATCATCGGCGGTTTCCTAGAGTTAAAACTTGTGGAGAAAATTCAAACCTCGCAATGTTTATTTTCTTTCCGGCCAACATCTGTGTACATGTTACCGTCTATTTATTGCTCCATGCATGTCAAATTCCCTGGGGTATGGACTTGCTTTACTCATTCATAATTGCATGAAATATCAACCAAATACAGTAATTTTGACATGTATGGATAGCTTAGATCTGGCGCTACATGTTGCAATCATCGGCGGCTTCCTAGAGTTAAAACTTGTGGAGAAAATTCAAACCTCGCAATGTTTATTTTCTTTCCGGCCAACATCTGTGTACATATTACCGTCTATTTATTGCTCCATGCATGTCAAATTCCCTGGGGTATGACTTGCTTTACTCATTCATAATTGCATGAAATATAAACCAAATACAGTAATTTTGACATGTATGGATAGCTTAGATCTGGCGCTACATGTTGCAATCATCGGCGGCTTCCTAGAGTTAAAACTTGTGGAGAAAATTCAAACCTCGCAATGTTTATTTTCTTTCCGGCCAACATCTGTGTACATGTTACCGTCTATTTATTGCTCCATGCATGTCAAATTCCCTGGGGTATGGACTTGCTTTACTCATTCATAATTGCATGAAATATAAACCAAATACAGTAATTTTGACATGTATGGATAGCTTAGATCTGGCGCTACATGTTGCAATCATCGGCGGCTTCCTAGAGTTAAAACTTGTGGAGAAAATTCAAACCTCGCAATGTTTATTTTCTTTCCGGCCAACATCTGTGTACATGTTACCGTCTATTTATTGCTCCATGCATGTCAAATTCCCTGGGGTATGACTTGCTTTACTCATTCATAATTGCATGAAATATAAACCAAATACAGTAATTTTGACATGTATGGATAGCTTAGATCTGGCGCTACATGTTGCAATCATCGGCGGCTTCCTAGAGTTAAAACTTGTGGAGAAAATTCAAACCTCGCAATGTTTATTTTCTTTCCGGCCAACATCTGTGTACATATTACCGTCTATTTATTGCTCCATGCATGTCAAATTCCCTGGGGTATGGACTTGCTTTACTCATTCATAATTGCATGAAATATCAACCAAATACAGTAATTTTGACATGTATGGATAGCTTAGATCTGGCGCTACATGTTGCAATCATCGGCGGCTTCCTAGATTTAAAACTTGTGGAGAAAATTCAAACCTCGCAATGTTTATTTTCTTTCCGGCCAACATCTGTGTACATGTTACCGTCTATTTATTGCTCCATGCATGTCAAATTCCCTGGGGTATGGACTTGCTTTACTCATTCATAATTGCATGAAATATCAACCAAATACAGTAATTTTGACATGTATGGATAGCTTAGATCTGGCGCTACATGTTGCAATCATCGGCGGTTTCCTAGAGTTAAAACTTGTGGAGAAAATTCAAACCTCGCAATGTTTATTTTCTTTCCGGCCAACATCTGTGTACATGTTACCGTCTATTTATTGCTCCATGCATGTCAAATTCCCTGGGGTATGGACTTGCTTTACTCATTCATAATTGCATGAAATATCAACCAAATACAGTAATTTTGACATGTATGGATAGCTTAGATCTGGCGCTACATGTTGCAATCATCGGCGGCTTCCTAGAGTTAAAACTTGTGGAGAAAATTCAAACCTCGCAATGTTTATTTTCTTTCCGGCCAACATCTGTGTACATGTTACCGTCTATTTATTGCTCCATGCATGTCAAATTCCCTGGGGTATGGACTTGCTTTACTCATTCATAATTGCATGAAATATCAACCAAATACAGTAATTTTGACATGTATGGGTAGCTTAGATCTGGCGCTACATGTTGCAATCATCGGCGGCTTCCTAGATTTAAAACTTGTGGAGAAAATTCAAACCTCGCAATGTTTATTTTCTTTCCGGCCAACATCTGTGTACATGTTACCGTCTATTTATTGCTCCATGCATGTCAAATTCCCTGGGGTATGGACTTGCTTTACTCATTCATAATTGCATGAAATATCAACCAAATACAGTAATTTTGACATGTATGGATAGCTTAGATCTGGCGCTACATGTTGCAATCATCGGCGGCTTCCTAGAGTTAAAACTTGTGGAGAAAATTCAAACCTCGCAATGTTTATTTTCTTTCCGGCCAACATCTGTGTACATGTTACCGTCTATTTATTGCTCCATGCATGTCAAATTCCCTGGGGTATGGACTTGCTTTACTCATTCATAATTGCATGAAATATCAACCAAATACAGTAATTTTGACATGTATGGATAGCTTAGATCTGGCGCTACATGTTGCAATCATCGGCGGCTTCTTAGAGTTAAAACTTGTGGAGAAAATTCAAACCTCGCAATGTTTATTTTCTTTCCGGCCAACATCTGTGTACATATTACCGTCTATTTATTGCTCCATGCATGTCAAATTCCCTGGGGTATGACTTGCTTTACTCATTCATAATTGCATGAAATATAAACCAAATACAGTAATTTTGACATGTATGGATAGCTTAGATCTGGCGCTACATGTTGCAATCATCGGCGGCTTCCTAGAGTTAAAACTTGTGGAGAAAATTCAAACCTCGCAATGTTTATTTTCTTTCCGGCCAACATCTGTGTACATGTTACCGTCTATTTATTGCTCCATGCATGTCAAATTCCCTGGGGTATGGACTTGCTTTACTCATTCATAATTGCATGAAATATCAACCAAATACAGTAATTTTGACATGTATGGATAGCTTAGATCTGGCGCTACATGTTGCAATCATCGGCGGCTTCCTAGAGTTAAAACTTGTGGAGAAAATTCAAACCTCGCAATGTTTATTTTCTTTCCGGCCAACATCTGTGTACATGTTACCGTCTATTTATTGCTCCATGCATGTCAAATTCCCTGGGGTATGACTTGCTTTACTCATTCATAATTGCATGAAATATAAACCAAATACAGTAATTTTGACATGTATGGATAGCTTAGATCTGGCGCTACATGTTGCAATCATCGGCGGCTTCCTAGAGTTAAAACTTGTGGAGAAAATTCAAACCTCGCAATGTTTATTTTCTTTCCGGCCAACATCTGTGTACATGTTACCGTCTATTTATTGCTCCATGCATGTCAAATTCCCTGGGGTATGGACTTGCTTTACTCATTCATAATTGCATGAAATATCAACCAAATACAGTAATTTTGACATGTATGGATAGCTTAGATCTGGCGCTACATGTTGCAATCATCGGCGGCTTCCTAGAGTTAAAACTTGTGGAGAAAATTCAAACCTCGCAATGTTTATTTTCTTTCCGGCCAACATCTGTGTACATGTTACCGTCTATTTATTGCTCCATGCATGTCAAATTCCCTGGGGTATGGACTTGCTTTACTCATTCATAATTGCATGAAATATCAACCAAATACAGTAATTTTGACATGTATGGATAGCTTAGATCTGGCGCTACATGTTGCAATCATCGGCGGCTTCCTAGAGTTAAAACTTGTGGAGAAAATTCAAACCTCGCAATGTTTATTTTCTTTCCGGCCAACATCTGTGTACATATTACCGTCTATTTATTGCTCCATGCATGTCAAATTCCCTGGGGTATGACTTGCTTTACTCATTCATAATTGCATGAAATATAAACCAAATACAGTAATTTTGACATGTATGGATAGCTTAGATCTGGCGCTACATGTTGCAATCATCGGCGGCTTCCTAGAGTTAAAACTTGTGGAGAAAATTCAAACCTCGCAATGTTTATTTTCTTTCCGGCCAACATCTGTGTACATGTTACCGTCTATTTATTGCTCCATGCATGTCAAATTCCCTGGGGTATGGACTTGCTTTACTCATTCATAATTGCATGAAATATCAACCAAATACAGTAATTTTGACATGTATGGATAGCTTAGATCTGGCGCTACATGTTGCAATCATCGGCGGCTTCTTAGAGTTAAAACTTGTGGAGAAAATTCAAACCTCGCAATGTTTATTTTCTTTCCGGCCAACATCTGTGTACATATTACCGTCTATTTATTGCTCCATGCATGTCAAATTCCCTGGGGTATGACTTGCTTTACTCATTCATAATTGCATGAAATATAAACCAAATACAGTAATTTTGACATGTATGGATAGCTTAGATCTGGCGCTACATGTTGCAATCATCGGCGGCTTCCTAGAGTTAAAACTTGTGGAGAAAATTCAAACCTCGCAATGTTTATTTTCTTTCCGGCCAACATCTGTGTACATGTTACCGTCTATTTATTGCTCCATGCATGTCAAATTCCCTGGGGTATGGACTTGCTTTACTCATTCATAATTGCATGAAATATCAACCAAATACAGTAATTTTGACATGTATGGATAGCTTAGATCTGGCGCTACATGTTGCAATCATCGGCGGCTTCCTAGAGTTAAAACTTGTGGAGAAAATTCAAACCTCGCAATGTTTATTTTCTTTCCGGCCAACATCTGTGTACATGTTACCGTCTATTTATTGCTCCATGCATGTCAAATTCCCTGGGGTATGACTTGCTTTACTCATTCATAATTGCATGAAATATCAACCAAATACAGTAATTTTGACATGTATGGATAGCTTAGATCTGGCGCTACATGTTGCAATCATCGGCGGCTTCCTAGAGTTAAAACTTGTGGAGAAAATTCAAACCTCGCAATGTTTATTTTCTTTCCGGCCAACATATGTGTACATATTACCGTCTATTTATTGCTCCATGCATGTCAAATTCCCTGGGGTATGGACTTGCTTTACTCATTCATAATTGCATGAAATATCAACCAAATACAGTAATTTTGACATGTATGGGTAGCTTAGATCTGGCGCTACATGTTGCAATCATCGGCGGCTTCCTAGATTTAAAACTTGTGGAGAAAATTCAAACCTCGCAATGTTTATTTTCTTTCCGGCCAACATCTGTGTACATGTTACCGTCTATTTATTGCTCCATGCATGTCAAATTCCCTGGGGTATGGACTTGCTTTACTCATTCATAATTGCATGAAATATCAACCAAATACAGTAATTTTGACATGTATGGATAGCTTAGATCTGGCGCTACATGTTGCAATCATCGGCGGCTTCCTAGAGTTAAAACTTGTGGAGAAAATTCAAACCTCGCAATGTTTATTTTCTTTCCGACCAACATCTGTGTACATGTTACCGTCTATTTATTGCTCCATGCATGTCAAATTCCCTGGGGTATGGACTTGCTTTACTCATTCATAATTGCATGAAATATCAACCAAATACAGTAATTTTGACATGTATGGATAGCTTAGATCTGGCGCTACATGTTGCAATCATCGGCGGCTTCTTAGAGTTAAAACTTGTGGAGAAAATTCAAACCTCGCAATGTTTATTTTCTTTCCGGCCAACATCTGTGTACATATTACCGTCTTTTTATTGCTCCATGCATGTCAAATTCCCTGGGGTATGACTTGCTTTACTCATTCATAATTGCATGAAATATAAACCAAATACAGTAATTTTGACATGTATGGATAGCTTAGATCTGGCGCTACATGTTGCAATCATCGGCGGCTTCCTAGAGTTAAAACTTGTGGAGAAAATTCAAACCTCGCAATGTTTATTTTCTTTCCGGCCAACATCTGTGTACATGTTACCGTCTATTTATTGCTCCATGCATGTCAAATTCCCTGGGGTATGGACTTGCTTTACTCATTCATAATTGCATGAAATATCAACCAAATACAGTAATTTTGACATGTATGGATAGCTTAGATCTGGCGCTACATGTTGCAATCATCGGCGGCTTCCTAGAGTTAAAACTTGTGGAGAAAATTCAAACCTCGCAATGTTTATTTTCTTTCCGGCCAACATCTGTGTACATGTTACCGTCTATTTATTGCTCCATGCATGTCAAATTCCCTGGGGTATGACTTGCTTTACTCATTCATAATTGCATGAAATATAAACCAAATACAGTAATTTTGACATGTATGGATAGCTTAGATCTGGCGCTACATGTTGCAATCATCGGCGGCTTCCTAGAGTTAAAACTTGTGGAGAAAATTCAAACCTCGCAATGTTTATTTTCTTTCCGGCCAACATCTGTGTACATATTACCGTCTATTTATTGCTCCATGCATGTCAAATTCCCTGGGGTATGGACTTGCTTTACTCATTCATAATTGCATGAAATATCAACCAAATACAGTAATTTTGACATGTATGGATAGCTTAGATCTGGCGCTACATGTTGCAATCATCGGCGGCTTCCTAGATTTAAAACTTGTGGAGAAAATTCAAACCTCGCAATGTTTATTTTCTTTCCGGCCAACATCTGTGTACATGTTACCGTCTATTTATTGCTCCATGCATGTCAAATTCCCTGGGGTATGGACTTGCTTTACTCATTCATAATTGCATGAAATATCAACCAAATACAGTAATTTTGACATGTATGGATAGCTTAGATCTGGCGCTACATGTTGCAATCATCGGCGGTTTCCTAGAGTTAAAACTTGTGGAGAAAATTCAAACCTCGCAATGTTTATTTTCTTTCCGGCCAACATCTGTGTACATGTTACCGTCTATTTATTGCTCCATGCATGTCAAATTCCCTGGGGTATGGACTTGCTTTACTCATTCATAATTGCATGAAATATCAACCAAATACAGTAATTTTGACATGTATGGATAGCTTAGATCTGGCGCTACATGTTGCAATCATCGGCGGCTTCCTAGAGTTAAAACTTGTGGAGAAAATTCAAACCTCGCAATGTTTATTTTCTTTCCGGCCAACATCTGTGTACATGTTACCGTCTATTTATTGCTCCATGCATGTCAAATTCCCTGGGGTATGGACTTGCTTTACTCATTCATAATTGCATGAAATATCAACCAAATACAGTAATTTTGACATGTATGGGTAGCTTAGATCTGGCGCTACATGTTGCAATCATCGGCGGCTTCCTAGATTTAAAACTTGTGGAGAAAATTCAAACCTCGCAATGTTTATTTTCTTTCCGGCCAACATCTGTGTACATGTTACCGTCTATTTATTGCTCCATGCATGTCAAATTCCCTGGGGTATGGACTTGCTTTACTCATTCATAATTGCATGAAATATCAACCAAATACAGTAATTTTGACATGTATGGATAGCTTAGATCTGGCGCTACATGTTGCAATCATCGGCGGCTTCCTAGAGTTAAAACTTGTGGAGAAAATTCAAACCTCGCAATGTTTATTTTCTTTCCGGCCAACATCTGTGTACATGTTACAGTCTATTTATTGCTCCATGCATGTCAAATTCCCTGGGGTATGGACTTGCTTTACTCATTCATAATTGCATGAAATATCAACCAAATACAGTAATTTTGACATGTATGGATAGCTTAGATCTGGCGCTACATGTTGCAATCATCGGCGGCTTCTTAGAGTTAAAACATGTGGAGAAAATTCAAACCTCGCAATGTTTATTTTCTTTCCGGCCAACATCTGTGTACATATTACCGTCTATTTATTGCTCCATGCATGTCAAATTCCCTGGGGTATGACTTGCTTTACTCATTCATAATTGCATGAAATATAAACCAAATACAGTAATTTTGACATGTATGGATAGCTTAGATCTGGCGCTACATGTTGCAATCATCGGCGGTTTCCTAGAGTTAAAACTTGTGGAGAAAATTCAAACCTCGCAATGTTTATTTTCTTTCCGGCCAACATCTGTGTACATGTTACCGTCTATTTATTGCTCCATGCATGTCAAATTCCCTGGGGTATGGACTTGCTTTACTCATTCATAATTGCATGAAATATCAACCAAATACAGTAATTTTGACATGTATGGATAGCTTAGATCTGGCGCTACATGTTGCAATCATCGGCGGCTTCCTAGAGTTAAAACTTGTGGAG
Organism: Hippasteria phrygiana; assembly: GCA_037893225.1. Classification (NCBI taxonomy): domain Eukaryota; kingdom Metazoa; phylum Echinodermata; class Asteroidea; order Valvatida; family Goniasteridae; genus Hippasteria; species Hippasteria phrygiana. Next base: position 38,996 of record JAZGUH010001197.1, read on the forward strand.
AAAATTCAAACCTCGCAATGTTTATTTTCTTTCCGGCCAACATCTGTGTACATATTACCGTCTATTTATTGCTCCATGCATGTCAAATTCCCTGGGGTATGACTTGCTTTACTCATTCATAATTGCATGAAATATAAACCAAATACAGTAATTTTGACATGTATGGATAGCTTAGATCTGGCGCTACATGTTGCAATCATCGGCGGCTTCCTAGAGTTAAAACTTGTGGAGAAAATTCAAACCTCGCAATGTTTATTTTCTTTCCGGCCAACATCTGTGTACATGTTACCGTCTATTTATTGCTCCATGCATGTCAAATTCCCTGGGGTATGGACTTGCTTTACTCATTCATAATTGCATGAAATATCAACCAAATACAGTAATTTTGACATGTATGGATAGCTTAGATCTGGCGCTACATGTTGCAATCATCGGCGGCTTCCTAGAGTTAAAACTTGTGGAGAAAATTCAAACCTCGCAATGTTTATTTTCTTTCCGGCCAACATCTGTGTACATGTTACCGTCTATTTATTGCTCCATGCATGTCAAATTCCCTGGGGTATGACTTGCTTTACTCATTCATAATTGCATGAAATATAAACCAAATACAGTAATTTTGACATGTATGGATAGCTTAGATCTGGCGCTACATGTTGCAATCATCGGCGGCTTCCTAGAGTTAAAACTTGTGGAGAAAATTCAAACCTCGCAATGTTTATTTTCTTTCCGGCCAACATCTGTGTACATATTACCGTCTATTTATTGCTCCATGCATGTCAAATTCCCTGGGGTATGGACTTGCTTTACTCATTCATAATTGCATGAAATATCAACCAAATACAGTAATTTTGACATGTATGGATAGCTTAGATCTGGCGCTACATGTTGCAATCATCGGCGGCTTCCTAGATTTAAAACTTGTGGAGAAAATTCAAACCTCGCAATGTTTATTTTCTTTCCGGCCAACATCTGTGTACATGTTACCGTCTATTTATTGCTCCATGCATGTCAAATTCCCTGGGGTATGGACTTGCTTTACTCATTCATAATTGCATGAAATATCAACCAAATACAGTAATTTTGACATGTATGGATAGCTTAGATCTGGCGCTACATGTTGCAATCATCGGCGGTTTCCTAGAGTTAAAACTTGTGGAGAAAATTCAAACCTCGCAATGTTTATTTTCTTTCCGGCCAACATCTGTGTACATGTTACCGTCTATTTATTGCTCCATGCATGTCAAATTCCCTGGGGTATGGACTTGCTTTACTCATTCATAATTGCATGAAATATCAACCAAATACAGTAATTTTGACATGTATGGATAGCTTAGATCTGGCGCTACATGTTGCAATCATCGGCGGCTTCCTAGAGTTAAAACTTGTGGAGAAAATTCAAACCTCGCAATGTTTATTTTCTTTCCGGCCAACATCTGTGTACATGTTACCGTCTATTTATTGCTCCATGCATGTCAAATTCCCTGGGGTATGGACTTGCTTTACTCATTCATAATTGCATGAAATATCAACCAAATACAGTAATTTTGACATGTATGGGTAGCTTAGATCTGGCGCTACATGTTGCAATCATCGGCGGCTTCCTAGATTTAAAACTTGTGGAGAAAATTCAAACCTCGCAATGTTTATTTTCTTTCCGGCCAACATCTGTGTACATGTTACCGTCTATTTATTGCTCCATGCATGTCAAATTCCCTGGGGTATGGACTTGCTTTACTCATTCATAATTGCATGAAATATCAACCAAATACAGTAATTTTGACATGTATGGATAGCTTAGATCTGGCGCTACATGTTGCAATCATCGGCGGCTTCCTAGAGTTAAAACTTGTGGAGAAAATTCAAACCTCGCAATGTTTATTTTCTTTCCGGCCAACATCTGTGTACATGTTACCGTCTATTTATTGCTCCATGCATGTCAAATTCCCTGGGGTATGGACTTGCTTTACTCATTCATAATTGCATGAAATATCAACCAAATACAGTAATTTTGACATGTATGGATAGCTTAGATCTGGCGCTACATGTTGCAATCATCGGCGGCTTCTTAGAGTTAAAACTTGTGGAGAAAATTCAAACCTCGCAATGTTTATTTTCTTTCCGGCCAACATCTGTGTACATATTACCGTCTATTTATTGCTCCATGCATGTCAAATTCCCTGGGGTATGACTTGCTTTACTCATTCATAATTGCATGAAATATAAACCAAATACAGTAATTTTGACATGTATGGATAGCTTAGATCTGGCGCTACATGTTGCAATCATCGGCGGCTTCCTAGAGTTAAAACTTGTGGAGAAAATTCAAACCTCGCAATGTTTATTTTCTTTCCGGCCAACATCTGTGTACATGTTACCGTCTATTTATTGCTCCATGCATGTCAAATTCCCTGGGGTATGGACTTGCTTTACTCATTCATAATTGCATGAAATATCAACCAAATACAGTAATTTTGACATGTATGGATAGCTTAGATCTGGCGCTACATGTTGCAATCATCGGCGGCTTCCTAGAGTTAAAACTTGTGGAGAAAATTCAAACCTCGCAATGTTTATTTTCTTTCCGGCCAACATCTGTGTACATGTTACCGTCTATTTATTGCTCCATGCATGTCAAATTCCCTGGGGTATGACTTGCTTTACTCATTCATAATTGCATGAAATATAAACCAAATACAGTAATTTTGACATGTATGGATAGCTTAGATCTGGCGCTACATGTTGCAATCATCGGCGGCTTCCTAGAGTTAAAACTTGTGGAGAAAATTCAAACCTCGCAATGTTTATTTTCTTTCCGGCCAACATCTGTGTACATGTTACCGTCTATTTATTGCTCCATGCATGTCAAATTCCCTGGGGTATGGACTTGCTTTACTCATTCATAATTGCATGAAATATCAACCAAATACAGTAATTTTGACATGTATGGATAGCTTAGATCTGGCGCTACATGTTGCAATCATCGGCGGCTTCCTAGAGTTAAAACTTGTGGAGAAAATTCAAACCTCGCAATGTTTATTTTCTTTCCGGCCAACATCTGTGTACATGTTACCGTCTATTTATTGCTCCATGCATGTCAAATTCCCTGGGGTATGGACTTGCTTTACTCATTCATAATTGCATGAAATATCAACCAAATACAGTAATTTTGACATGTATGGATAGCTTAGATCTGGCGCTACATGTTGCAATCATCGGCGGCTTCTTAGAGTTAAAACTTGTGGAGAAAATTCAAACCTCGCAATGTTTATTTTCTTTCCGGCCAACATCTGTGTACATATTACCGTCTATTTATTGCTCCATGCATGTCAAATTCCCTGGGGTATGACTTGCTTTACTCATTCATAATTGCATGAAATATAAACCAAATACAGTAATTTTGACATGTATGGATAGCTTAGATCTGGCGCTACATGTTGCAATCATCGGCGGCTTCCTAGAGTTAAAACTTGTGGAGAAAATTCAAACCTCGCAATGTTTATTTTCTTTCCGGCCAACATCTGTGTACATGTTACCGTCTATTTATTGCTCCATGCATGTCAAATTCCCTGGGGTATGGACTTGCTTTACTCATTCATAATTGCATGAAATATCAACCAAATACAGTAATTTTGACATGTATGGATAGCTTAGATCTGGCGCTACATGTTGCAATCATCGGCGGTTTCCTAGAGTTAAAACTTGTGGAGAAAATTCAAACCTCGCAATGTTTATTTTCTTTCCGGCCAACATCTGTGTACATGTTACCGTCTATTTATTGCTCCATGCATGTCAAATTCCCTGGGGTATGGACTTGCTTTACTCATTCATAATTGCATGAAATATCAACCAAATACAGTAATTTTGACATGTATGGATAGCTTAGATCTGGCGCTACATGTTGCAATCATCGGCGGCTTCCTAGAGTTAAAACTTGTGGAGAAAATTCAAACCTCGCAATGTTTATTTTCTTTCCGGCCAACATCTGTGTACATGTTACCGTCTATTTATTGCTCCATGCATGTCAAATTCCCTGGGGTATGACTTGCTTTACTCATTCATAATTGCATGAAATATCAACCAAATACAGTAATTTTGACATGTATGGATAGCTTAGATCTGGCGCTACATGTTGCAATCATCGGCGGCTTCCTAGAGTTAAAACTTGTGGAGAAAATTCAAACCTCGCAATGTTTATTTTCTTTCCGGCCAACATCTGTGTACATATTACCGTCTATTTATTGCTCCATGCATGTCAAATTCCCTGGGGTATGGACTTGCTTTACTCATTCATAATTGCATGAAATATCAACCAAATACAGTAATTTTGACATGTATGGGTAGCTTAGATCTGGCGCTACATGTTGCAATCATCGGCGGCTTCCTAGATTTAAAACTTGTGGAGAAAATTCAAACCTCGCAATGTTTATTTTCTTTCCGGCCAACATCTGTGTACATGTTACCGTCTATTTATTGCTCCATGCATGTCAAATTCCCTGGGGTATGGACTTGCTTTACTCATTCATAATTGCATGAAATATCAACCAAATACAGTAATTTTGACATGTATGGATAGCTTAGATCTGGCGCTACATGTTGCAATCATCGGCGGCTTCCTAGAGTTAAAACTTGTGGAGAAAATTCAAACCTCGCAATGTTTATTTTCTTTCCGGCCAACATCTGTGTACATGTTACCGTCTATTTATTGCTCCATGCATGTCAAATTCCCTGGGGTATGGACTTGCTTTACTCATTCATAATTGCATGAAATATCAACCAAATACAGTAATTTTGACATGTATGGATAGCTTAGATCTGGCGCTACATGTTGCAATCATCGGCGGCTTCTTAGAGTTAAAACTTGTGGAGAAAATTCAAACCTCGCAATGTTTATTTTCTTTCCGGCCAACATCTGTGTACATATTACCGTCTATTTATTGCTCCATGCATGTCAAATTCCCTGGGGTATGACTTGCTTTACTCATTCATAATTGCATGAAATATAAACCAAATACAGTAATTTTGACATGTATGGATAGCTTAGATCTGGCGCTACATGTTGCAATCATCGGCGGCTTCCTAGAGTTAAAACTTGTGGAGAAAATTCAAACCTCGCAATGTTTATTTTCTTTCCGGCCAACATCTGTGTACATGTTACCGTCTATTTATTGCTCCATGCATGTCAAATTCCCTGGGGTATGGACTTGCTTTACTCATTCATAATTGCATGAAATATCAACCAAATACAGTAATTTTGACATGTATGGATAGCTTAGATCTGGCGCTACATGTTGCAATCATCGGCGGCTTCCTAGAGTTAAAACTTGTGGAGAAAATTCAAACCTCGCAATGTTTATTTTCTTTCCGGCCAACATCTGTGTACATGTTACCGTCTATTTATTGCTCCATGCATGTCAAATTCCCTGGGGTATGACTTGCTTTACTCATTCATAATTGCATGAAATATAAACCAAATACAGTAATTTTGACATGTATGGATAGCTTAGATCTGGCGCTACATGTTGCAATCATCGGCGGCTTCCTAGAGTTAAAACTTGTGGAGAAAATTCAAACCTCGCAATGTTTATTTTCTTTCCGGCCAACATCTGTGTACATGTTACCGTCTATTTATTGCTCCATGCATGTCAAATTCCCTGGGGTATGGACTTGCTTTACTCATTGATAATTGCATGAAATATCAACCAAATACAGTAATTTTGACATGTATGGATAGCTTAGATCTGGCGCTACATGTTGCAATCATCGGCGGCTTCCTAGAGTTAAAACTTGTGGAGAAAATTCAAACCTCGCAATGTTTATTTTCTTTCCGGCCAACATCTGTGTACATGTTACCGTCTATTTATTGCTCCATGCATGTCAAATTCCCTGGGGTATGGACTTGCTTTACTCATTCATAATTGCATGAAATATCAACCAAATACAGTAATTTTGACATGTATGGATAGCTTAGATCTGGCGCTACATGTTGCAATCATCGGCGGCTTCTTAGAGTTAAAACTTGTGGAGAAAATTCAAACCTCGCAATGTTTATTTTCTTTCCGGCCAACATCTGTGTACATATTACCGTCTATTTATTGCTCCATGCATGTCAAATTCCCTGGGGTATGACTTGCTTTACTCATTCATAATTGCATGAAATATAAACCAAATACAGTAATTTTGACATGTATGGATAGCTTAGATCTGGCGCTACATGTTGCAATCATCGGCGGCTTCCTAGAGTTAAAACTTGTGGAGAAAATTCAAACCTCGCAATGTTTATTTTCTTTCCGGCCAACATCTGTGTACATGTTACCGTCTATTTATTGCTCCATGCATGTCAAATTCCCTGGGGTATGGACTTGCTTTACTCATTCATAATTGCATGAAATATCAACCAAATACAGTAATTTTGACATGTATGGATAGCTTAGATCTGGCGCTACATGTTGCAATCATCGGCGGCTTCCTAGAGTTAAAACTTGTGGAGAAAATTCAAACCTCGCAATGTTTATTTTCTTTCCGGCCAACATCTGTGTACATGTTACCGTCTATTTATTGCTCCATGCATGTCAAATTCCCTGGGGTATGACTTGCTTTACTCATTCATAATTGCATGAAATATAAACCAAATACAGTAATTTTGACATGTATGGATAGCTTAGATCTGGCGCTACATGTTGCAATCATCGGCGGCTTCCTAGAGTTAAAACTTGTGGAGAAAATTCAAACCTCGCAATGTTTATTTTCTTTCCGGCCAACATCTGTGTACATGTTACCGTCTATTTATTGCTCCATGCATGTCAAATTCCCTGGGGTATGGACTTGCTTTACTCATTCATAATTGCATGAAATATCAACCAAATACAGTAATTTTGACATGTATGGATAGCTTAGATCTGGCGCTACATGTTGCAATCATCGGCGGCTTCCTAGATTTAAAACTTGTGGAGAAAATTCAAACCTCGCAATGTTTATTTTCTTTCCGGCCAACATCTGTGTACATGTTACCGTCTATTTATTGCTCCATGCATGTCAAATTCCCTGGGGTATGGACTTGCTTTACTCATTCATAATTGCATGAAATATCAACCAAATACAGTAATTTTGACATGTATGGATAGCTTAGATCTGGCGCTACATGTTGCAATCATCGGCGGCTTCCTAGATTTAAAACTTGTGGAGAAAATTCAAACCTCGCAATGTTTATTTTCTTTCCGGCCAACATCTGTGTACATGTTACCGTCTATTTATTGCTCCATGCATGTCAAATTCCCTGGGGTATGGACTTGCTTTACTCATTCATAATTGCATGAAATATCAACCAAATACAGTAATTTTGACATGTATGGATAGCTTAGATCTGGCGCTACATGTTGCAATCATCGGCGGCTTCTTAGAGTTAAAACTTGTGGAGAAAATTCAAACCTCGCAATGTTTATTTTCTTTCCGGCCAACATCTGTGTACATGTTACCGTCTATTTATTGCTCCATGCATGTCAAATTCCCTGGGGTATGGACTTGCTTTACTCATTCATAATTGCATGAAATATCAACCAAATACAGTAATTTTGACATGTATGGATAGCTTAGATCTGGCGCTACATGTTGCAATCATCGGCGGCTTCCTAGAGTTAAAACTTGTGGAGAAAATTCAAACCTCGCAATGTTTATTTTCTTTCCGGCCAACATCTGTGTACATGTTACCGTCTATTTATTGCTCCATGCATGTCAAATTCCCTGGGGTATGACTTGCTTTACTCATTCATAATTGCATGAAATATAAACCAAATACAGTAATTTTGACATGTATGGATAGCTTAGATCTGGCGCTACATGTTGCAATCATCGGCGGCTTCCTAGAGTTAAAACTTGTGGAGAAAATTCAAACCTCGCAATGTTTATTTTCTTTCCGGCCAACATCTGTGTACATGTTACCGTCTATTTATTGCTCCATGCATGTCAAATTCCCTGGGGTATGGACTTGCTTTACTCATTGATAATTGCATGAAATATCAACCAAATACAGTAATTTTGACATGTATGGATAGCTTAGATCTGGCGCTACATGTTGCAATCATCGGCGGCTTCCTAGAGTTAAAACTTGTGGAGAAAATTCAAACCTCGCAATGTTTATTTTCTTTCCGGCCAACATCTGTGTACATGTTACCGTCTATTTATTGCTCCATGCATGTCAAATTCCCTGGGGTATGGACTTGCTTTACTCATTCATAATTGCATGAAATATCAACCAAATACAGTAATTTTGACATGTATGGATAGCTTAGATCTGGCGCTACATGTTGCAATCATCGGCGGCTTCTTAGAGTTAAAACTTGTGGAGAAAATTCAAACCTCGCAATGTTTATTTTCTTTCCGGCCAACATCTGTGTACATATTACCGTCTATTTATTGCTCCATGCATGTCAAATTCCCTGGGGTATGACTTGCTTTACTCATTCATAATTGCATGAAATATAAACCAAATACAGTAATTTTGACATGTATGGATAGCTTAGATCTGGCGCTACATGTTGCAATCATCGGCGGCTTCCTAGAGTTAAAACTTGTGGAGAAAATTCAAACCTCGCAATGTTTATTTTCTTTCCGGCCAACATCTGTGTACATGTTACCGTCTATTTATTGCTCCATGCATGTCAAATTCCCTGGGGTATGGACTTGCTTTACTCATTCATAATTGCATGAAATATCAACCAAATACAGTAATTTTGACATGTATGGATAGCTTAGATCTGGCGCTACATGTTGCAATCATCGGCGGCTTCCTAGAGTTAAAACTTGTGGAGAAAATTCAAACCTCGCAATGTTTATTTTCTTTCCGGCCAACATCTGTGTACATGTTACCGTCTATTTATTGCTCCATGCATGTCAAATTCCCTGGGGTATGACTTGCTTTACTCATTCATAATTGCATGAAATATAAACCAAATACAGTAATTTTGACATGTATGGATAGCTTAGATCTGGCGCTACATGTTGCAATCATCGGCGGCTTCCTAGAGTTAAAACTTGTGGAGAAAATTCAAACCTCGCAATGTTTATTTTCTTTCCGGCCAACATCTGTGTACATATTACCGTCTATTTATTGCTCCATGCATGTCAAATTCCCTGGGGTATGGACTTGCTTTACTCATTCATAATTGCATGAAATATCAACCAAATACAGTAATTTTGACATGTATGGATAGCTTAGATCTGGCGCTACATGTTGCAATCATCGGCGGCTTCCTAGATTTAAAACTTGTGGAGAAAATTCAAACCTCGCAATGTTTATTTTCTTTCCGGCCAACATCTGTGTACATGTTACCGTCTATTTATTGCTCCATGCATGTCAAATTCCCTGGGGTATGGACTTGCTTTACTCATTCATAATTGCATGAAATATCAACCAAATACAGTAATTTTGACATGTATGGATAGCTTAGATCTGGCGCTACATGTTGCAATCATCGGCGGCTTCCTAGAGTTAAAACTTGTGGAGAAAATTCAAACCTCGCAATGTTTATTTTCTTTCCGGCCAACATCTGTGTACATGTTACCGTCTATTTATTGCTCCATGCATGTCAAATTCCCTGGGGTATGGACTTGCTTTACTCATTCATAATTGCATGAAATATCAACCAAATACAGTAATTTTGACATGTATGGATAGCTTAGATCTGGCGCTACATGTTGCAATCATCGGCGGCTTCTTAGAGTTAAAACTTGTGGAGAAAATTCAAACCTCGCAATGTTTATTTTCTTTCCGGCCAACATCTGTGTACATGTTACCGTCTATTTATTGCTCCATGCATGTCAAATTCCCTGGGGTATGGACTTGCTTTACTCATTCATAATTGCATGAAATATCAACCAAATACAGTAATTTTGACATGTATGGATAGCTTAGATCTGGCGCTACATGTTGCAATCATCGGCGGCTTCCTAGAGTTAAAACTTGTGGAGAAAATTCAAACCTCGCAATGTTTATTTTCTTTCCGGCCAACATCTGTGTACATGTTACCGTCTATTTATTGCTCCATGCATGTCAAATTCCCTGGGGTATGGACTTGCTTTACTCATTCATAATTGCATGAAATATCAACCAAATACAGTAATTTTGACATGTATGGATAGCTTAGATCTGGCGCTACATGTTGCAATCATCGGCGGCTTCCTAGAGTTAAAACTTGTGGAGAAAATTAAAACCTCGCAATGTTTATTTTCTTTCCGGCCAACATCTGTGTACATATTACCGTCTATTTATTGCTCCATGCATGTCAAATTCCCTGGGGTATGACTTGCTTTACTCATTCATAATTGCATGAAATATAAACCAAATACAGTAATTTTGACATGTATGGATAGCTTAGATCTGGCGCTACATGTTGCAATCATCGGCGGCTTCCTACAGTTAAAACTTGTGGAGAAAATTCAAACCTCGCAATGTTTATTTTCTTTCCGACCAACATCTGTGTACATATTACCGTCTATTTATTGCTCCATGCATGTCAAATTCCCTGGGGTATGGACTTGCTTTACTCATTCATAATTGCATGAAATATCAACCAAATACAGTAATTTTGACATGTATGGATAGCTTAGATCTGGCGCTACATGTTGCAATCATCGGCGGCTTCCTAGATTTAAAACTTGTGGAGAAAATTCAAACCTCGCAATGTTTATTTTCTTTCCGGCCAACATCTGTGTACATGTTACCGTCTATTTATTGCTCCATGCATGTCAAATTCCCTGGGGTATGGACTTGCTTTACTCATTCATAATTGCATGAAATATCAACCAAATACAGTAATTTTGACATGTATGGATAGCTTAGATCTGGCGCTACATGTTGCAATCATCGGCGGTTTCCTAGAGTTAAAACTTGTGGAGAAAATTCAAACCTCGCAATGTTTATTTTCTTTCCGGCCAACATCTGTGTACATGTTACCGTCTATTTATTGCTCCATGCATGTCAAATTCCCTGGGGTATGGACTTGCTTTACTCATTCATAATTGCATGAAATATCAACCAAATACAGTAATTTTGACATGTATGGATAGCTTAGATCTGGCGCTACATGTTGCAATCATCGGCGGCTTCCTAGAGTTAAAACTTGTGGAGAAAATTCAAACCTCGCAATGTTTATTTTCTTTCCGGCCAACATCTGTGTACATGTTACCGTCTATTTATTGCTCCATGCATGTCAAATTCCCTGGGGTATGACTTGCTTTACTCATTCATAATTGCATGAAATATCAACCAAATACAGTAATTTTGACATGTATGGATAGCTTAGATCTGGCGCTACATGTTGCAATCATCGGCGGCTTCCTAGAGTTAAAACTTGTGGAGAAAATTCAAACCTCGCAATGTTTATTTTCTTTCCGGCCAACATCTGTGTACATATTACCGTCTATTTATTGCTCCATGCATGTCAAATTCCCTGGGGTATGGACTTGCTTTACTCATTCATAATTGCATGAAATATCAACCAAATACAGTAATTTTGACATGTATGGGTAGCTTAGATCTGGCGCTACATGTTGCAATCATCGGCGGCTTCCTAGATTTAAAACTTGTGGAGAAAATTCAAACCTCGCAATGTTTATTTTCTTTCCGGCCAACATCTGTGTACATGTTACCGTCTATTTATTGCTCCATGCATGTCAAATTCCCTGGGGTATGGACTTGCTTTACTCATTCATAATTGCATGAAATATCAACCAAATACAGTAATTTTGACATGTATGGATAGCTTAGATCTGGCGCTACATGTTGCAATCATCGGCGGCTTCCTAGAGTTAAAACTTGTGGAGAAAATTCAAACCTCGCAATGTTTATTTTCTTTCCGGCCAACATCTGTGTACATGTTACCGTCTATTTATTGCTCCATGCATGTCAAATTCCCTGGGGTATGGACTTGCTTTACTCATTCATAATTGCATGAAATATCAACCAAATACAGTAATTTTGACATGTATGGATAGCTTAGATCTGGCGCTACATGTTGCAATCATCGGCGGCTTCTTAGAGTTAAAACTTGTGGAGAAAATTCAAACCTCGCAATGTTTATTTTCTTTCCGGCCAACATCTGTGTACATATTACCGTCTATTTATTGCTCCATGCATGTCAAATTCCCTGGGGTATGACTTGCTTTACTCATTCATAATTGCATGAAATATAAACCAAATACAGTAATTTTGACATGTATGGATAGCTTAGATCTGGCGCTACATGTTGCAATCATCGGCGGCTTCCTAGAGTTAAAACTTGTGGAGAAAATTCAAACCTCGCAATGTTTATTTTCTTTCCGGCCAACATCTGTGTACATGTTACCGTCTATTTATTGCTCCATGCATGTCAAATTCCCTGGGGTATGGACTTGCTTTACTCATTCATAATTGCATGAAATATCAACCAAATACAGTAATTTTGACATGTATGGATAGCTTAGATCTGGCGCTACATGTTGCAATCATCGGCGGCTTCCTAGAGTTAAAACTTGTGGAGAAAATTCAAACCTCGCAATGTTTATTTTCTTTCCGGCCAACATCTGTGTACATGTTACCGTCTATTTATTGCTCCATGCATGTCAAATTCCCTGGGGTATGACTTGCTTTACTCATTCATAATTGCATGAAATATAAACCAAATACAGTAATTTTGACATGTATGGATAGCTTAGATCTGGCGCTACATGTTGCAATCATCGGCGGCTTCCTAGAGTTAAAACTTGTGGAGAAAATTCAAACCTCGCAATGTTTATTTTCTTTCCGGCCAACATCTGTGTACATGTTACCGTCTATTTATTGCTCCATGCATGTCAAATTCCCTGGGGTATGGACTTGCTTTACTCATTGATAATTGCATGAAATATCAACCAAATACAGTAATTTTGACATGTATGGATAGCTTAGATCTGGCGCTACATGTTGCAATCATCGGCGGCTTCCTAGAGTTAAAACTTGTGGAGAAAATTCAAACCTCGCAATGTTTATTTTCTTTCCGGCCAACATCTGTGTACATGTTACCGTCTATTTATTGCTCCATGCATGTCAAATTCCCTGGGGTATGGACTTGCTTTACTCATTCATAATTGCATGAAATATCAACCAAATACAGTAATTTTGACATGTATGGATAGCTTAGATCTGGCGCTACATGTTGCAATCATCGGCGGCTTCTTAGAGTTAAAACTTGTGGAGAAAATTCAAACCTCGCAATGTTTATTTTCTTTCCGGCCAACATCTGTGTACATATTACCGTCTATTTATTGCTCCATGCATGTCAAATTCCCTGGGGTATGACTTGCTTTACTCATTCATAATTGCATGAAATATAAACCAAATACAGTAATTTTGACATGTATGGATAGCTTAGATCTGGCGCTACATGTTGCAATCATCGGCGGCTTCCTAGAGTTAAAACTTGTGGAGAAAATTCAAACCTCGCAATGTTTATTTTCTTTCCGGCCAACATCTGTGTACATGTTACCGTCTATTTATTGCTCCATGCATGTCAAATTCCCTGGGGTATGGACTTGCTTTACTCATTCATAATTGCATGAAATATCAACCAAATACAGTAATTTTGACATGTATGGATAGCTTAGATCTGGCGCTACATGTTGCAATCATCGGCGGTTTCCTAGAGTTAAAACTTGTGGAGAAAATTCAAACCTCGCAATGTTTATTTTCTTTCCGGCCAACATCTGTGTACATGTTACCGTCTATTTATTGCTCCATGCATGTCAAATTCCCTGGGGTATGGACTTGCTTTACTCATTCATAATTGCATGAAATATCAACCAAATACAGTAATTTTGACATGTATGGATAGCTTAGATCTGGCGCTACATGTTGCAATCATCGGCGGCTTCCTAGAGTTAAAACTTGTGGAGAAAATTCAAACCTCGCAATGTTTATTTTCTTTCCGGCCAACATCTGTGTACATGTTACCGTCTATTTATTGCTCCATGCATGTCAAATTCCCTGGGGTATGACTTGCTTTACTCATTCATAATTGCATGAAATATCAACCAAATACAGTAATTTTGACATGTATGGATAGCTTAGATCTGGCGCTACATGTTGCAATCATCGGCGGCTTCCTAGAGTTAAAACTTGTGGAGAAAATTCAAACCTCGCAATGTTTATTTTCTTTCCGGCCAACATCTGTGTACATATTACCGTCTATTTATTGCTCCATGCATGTCAAATTCCCTGGGGTATGGACTTGCTTTACTCATTCATAATTGCATGAAATATCAACCAAATACAGTAATTTTGACATGTATGGGTAGCTTAGATCTGGCGCTACATGTTGCAATCATCGGCGGCTTCCTAGATTTAAAACTTGTGGAGAAAATTCAAACCTCGCAATGTTTATTTTCTTTCCGGCCAACATCTGTGTACATGTTACCGTCTATTTATTGCTCCATGCATGTCAAATTCCCTGGGGTATGGACTTGCTTTACTCATTCATAATTGCATGAAATATCAACCAAATACAGTAATTTTGACATGTATGGATAGCTTAGATCTGGCGCTACATGTTGCAATCATCGGCGGCTTCCTAGAGTTAAAACTTGTGGAGAAAATTCAAACCTCGCAATGTTTATTTTCTTTCCGGCCAACATCTGTGTACATGTTACCGTCTATTTATTGCTCCATGCATGTCAAATTCCCTGGGGTATGGACTTGCTTTACTCATTCATAATTGCATGAAATATCAACCAAATACAGTAATTTTGACATGTATGGATAGCTTAGATCTGGCGCTACATGTTGCAATCATCGGCGGCTTCTTAGAGTTAAAACTTGTGGAGAAAATTCAAACCTCGCAATGTTTATTTTCTTTCCGGCCAACATCTGTGTACATATTACCGTCTATTTATTGCTCCATGCATGTCAAATTCCCTGGGGTATGACTTGCTTTACTCATTCATAATTGCATGAAATATAAACCAAATACAGTAATTTTGACATGTATGGATAGCTTAGATCTGGCGCTACATGTTGCAATCATCGGCGGCTTCCTAGAGTTAAAACTTGTGGAGAAAATTCAAACCTCGCAATGTTTATTTTCTTTCCGGCCAACATCTGTGTACATGTTACCGTCTATTTATTGCTCCATGCATGTCAAATTCCCTGGGGTATGGACTTGCTTTACTCATTCATAATTGCATGAAATATCAACCAAATACAGTAATTTTGACATGTATGGATAGCTTAGATCTGGCGCTACATGTTGCAATCATCGGCGGCTTCCTAGAGTTAAAACTTGTGGAGAAAATTCAAACCTCGCAATGTTTATTTTCTTTCCGGCCAACATCTGTGTACATGTTACCGTCTATTTATTGCTCCATGCATGTCAAATTCCCTGGGGTATGACTTGCTTTACTCATTCATAATTGCATGAAATATAAACCAAATACAGTAATTTTGACATGTATGGATAGCTTAGATCTGGCGCTACATGTTGCAATCATCGGCGGCTTCCTAGAGTTAAAACTTGTGGAGAAAATTCAAACCTCGCAATGTTTATTTTCTTTCCGGCCAACATCTGTGTACATGTTACCGTCTATTTATTGCTCCATGCATGTCAAATTCCCTGGGGTATGGACTTGCTTTACTCATTGATAATTGCATGAAATATCAACCAAATACAGTAATTTTGACATGTATGGATAGCTTAGATCTGGCGCTACATGTTGCAATCATCGGCGGCTTCCTAGAGTTAAAACTTGTGGAGAAAATTCAAACCTCGCAATGTTTATTTTCTTTCCGGCCAACATCTGTGTACATGTTACCGTCTATTTATTGCTCCATGCATGTCAAATTCCCTGGGGTATGGACTTGCTTTACTCATTCATAATTGCATGAAATATCAACCAAATACAGTAATTTTGACATGTATGGATAGCTTAGATCTGGCGCTACATGTTGCAATCATCGGCGGCTTCTTAGAGTTAAAACTTGTGGAGAAAATTCAAACCTCGCAATGTTTATTTTCTTTCCGGCCAACATCTGTGTACATATTACCGTCTATTTATTGCTCCATGCATGTCAAATTCCCTGGGGTATGACTTGCTTTACTCATTCATAATTGCATGAAATATAAACCAAATACAGTAATTTTGACATGTATGGATAGCTTAGATCTGGCGCTACATGTTGCAATCATCGGCGGCTTCCTAGAGTTAAAACTTGTGGAGAAAATTCAAACCTCGCAATGTTTATTTTCTTTCCGGCCAACATCTGTGTACATGTTACCGTCTATTTATTGCTCCATGCATGTCAAATTCCCTGGGGTATGACTTGCTTTACTCATTCATAATTGCATGAAATATAAACCAAATACAGTAATTTTGACATGTATGGATAGCTTAGATCTGGCGCTACATGTTGCAATCATCGGCGGCTTCCTAGAGTTAAAACTTGTGGAGAAAATTCAAACCTCGCAATGTTTATTTTCTTTCCGGCCAACATCTGTGTACATATTACCGTCTATTTATTGCTCCATGCATGTCAAATTCCCTGGGGTATGGACTTGCTTTACTCATTCATAATTGCATGAAATATCAACCAAATACAGTAATTTTGACATGTATGGATAGCTTAGATCTGGCGCTACATGTTGCAATCATCGGCGGCTTCCTAGATTTAAAACTTGTGGAGAAAATTCAAACCTCGCAATGTTTATTTTCTTTCCGGCCAACATCTGTGTACATGTTACCGTCTATTTATTGCTCCATGCATGTCAAATTCCCTGGGGTATGGACTTGCTTTACTCATTCATAATTGCATGAAATATCAACCAAATACAGTAATTTTGACATGTATGGATAGCTTAGATCTGGCGCTACATGTTGCAATCATCGGCGGCTTCCTAGATTTAAAACTTGTGGAGAAAATTCAAACCTCGCAATGTTTATTTTCTTTCCGGCCAACATCTGTGTACATGTTACCGTCTATTTATTGCTCCATGCATGTCAAATTCCCTGGGGTATGGACTTGCTTTACTCATTCATAATTGCATGAAATATCAACCAAATACAGTAATTTTGACATGTATGGATAGCTTAGATCTGGCGCTACATGTTGCAATCATCGGCGGCTTCTTAGAGTTAAAACTTGTGGAGAAAATTCAAACCTCGCAATGTTTATTTTCTTTCCGGCCAACATCTGTGTACATGTTACCGTCTATTTATTGCTCCATGCATGTCAAATTCCCTGGGGTATGGACTTGCTTTACTCATTCATAATTGCATGAAATATCAACCAAATACAGTAATTTTGACATGTATGGATAGCTTAGATCTGGCGCTACATGTTGCAATCATCGGCGGCTTCCTAGAGTTAAAACTTGTGGAGAAAATTCAAACCTCGCAATGTTTATTTTCTTTCCGGCCAACATCTGTGTACATGTTACCGTCTATTTATTGCTCCATGCATGTCAAATTCCCTGGGGTATGACTTGCTTTACTCATTCATAATTGCATGAAATATAAACCAAATACAGTAATTTTGACATGTATGGATAGCTTAGATCTGGCGCTACATGTTGCAATCATCGGCGGCTTCCTAGAGTTAAAACTTGTGGAGAAAATTCAAACCTCGCAATGTTTATTTTCTTTCCGGCCAACATCTGTGTACATGTTACCGTCTATTTATTGCTCCATGCATGTCAAATTCCCTGGGGTATGGACTTGCTTTACTCATTGATAATTGCATGAAATATCAACCAAATACAGTAATTTTGACATGTATGGATAGCTTAGATCTGGCGCTACATGTTGCAATCATCGGCGGCTTCCTAGAGTTAAAACTTGTGGAGAAAATTCAAACCTCGCAATGTTTATTTTCTTTCCGGCCAACATCTGTGTACATGTTACCGTCTATTTATTGCTCCATGCATGTCAAATTCCCTGGGGTATGGACTTGCTTTACTCATTCATAATTGCATGAAATATCAACCAAATACAGTAATTTTGACATGTATGGATAGCTTAGATCTGGCGCTACATGTTGCAATCATCGGCGGCTTCTTAGAGTTAAAACTTGTGGAGAAAATTCAAACCTCGCAATGTTTATTTTCTTTCCGGCCAACATCTGTGTACATATTACCGTCTATTTATTGCTCCATGCATGTCAAATTCCCTGGGGTATGACTTGCTTTACTCATTCATAATTGCATGAAATATCAACCAAATACAGTAATTTTGACATGTATGGATAGCTTAGATCTGGCGCTACATGTTGCAATCATCGGCGGCTTCCTAGATTTAAAACTTGTGGAGAAAATTCAAACCTCGCAATGTTTATTTTCTTTCCGGCCAACATCTGTGTACATGTTACCGTCTATTTATTGCTCCATGCATGTCAAATTCCCTGGGGTATGGACTTGCTTTACTCATTCATAATTGCATGAAATATCAACCAAATACAGTAATTTTGACATGTATGGATAGCTTAGATCTGGCGCTACATGTTGCAATCATCGGCGGCTTCCTAGATTTAAAACTTGTGGAGAAAATTCAAACCTCGCAATGTTTATTTTCTTTCCGGCCAACATCTGTGTACATGTTACCGTCTATTTATTGCTCCATGCATGTCAAATTCCCTGGGGTATGGACTTGCTTTACTCATTCATAATTGCATGAAATATCAACCAAATACAGTAATTTTGACATGTATGGATAGCTTAGATCTGGCGCTACATGTTGCAATCATCGGCGGCTTCTTAGAGTTAAAACTTGTGGAGAAAATTCAAACCTCGCAATGTTTATTTTCTTTCCGGCCAACATCTGTGTACATGTTACCGTCTATTTATTGCTCCATGCATGTCAAATTCCCTGGGGTATGGACTTGCTTTACTCATTCATAATTGCATGAAATATCAACCAAATACAGTAATTTTGACATGTATGGATAGCTTAGATCTGGCGCTACATGTTGCAATCATCGGCGGCTTCCTAGAGTTAAAACTTGTGGAGAAAATTCAAACCTCGCAATGTTTATTTTCTTTCCGGCCAACATCTGTGTACATGTTACCGTCTATTTATTGCTCCATGCATGTCAAATTCCCTGGGGTATGACTTGCTTTACTCATTCATAATTGCATGAAATATAAACCAAATACAGTAATTTTGACATGTATGGATAGCTTAGATCTGGCGCTACATGTTGCAATCATCGGCGGCTTCCTAGAGTTAAAACTTGTGGAGAAAATTCAAACCTCGCAATGTTTATTTTCTTTCCGGCCAACATCTGTGTACATGTTACCGTCTATTTATTGCTCCATGCATGTCAAATTCCCTGGGGTATGGACTTGCTTTACTCATTGATAATTGCATGAAATATCAACCAAATACAGTAATTTTGACATGTATGGATAGCTTATTAGATCTGGCGCTACATTTGCAATCATCGGCGGCTTCCTAGAGTTAAAACTTGTGGAGAAAATTCAAACCTCGCAATGTTTATTTTCTTTCCGGCCAACATCTGTGTACATGTTACCGTCTATTTATTGCTCCATGCATGTCAAATTCCCTGGGGTATGGACTTGCTTTACTCATTCATAATTGCATGAAATATCAACAAATACAGTAATTTTTGACATGTATGTGGATAGCTTAGATCTGGCGCTACATGTTGCAATCATCGGCGGCTTCTTAGAGTTAAAACTTGTGGAGAAATTTCAAACCTCGCAATGTTTATTTTCTTTCGGCCAACATCTGTGTACATATTACCGTCTATTTATTGCTCCATGCATGTCAAATTCCCTGGGGTATGACTTGCTTTACTCATTCATAATTTGCATGAAATATAAACCAAATACAGTAATTTTGACATGTATGGATAGCTTAGATCTGGCGCTACATGTTGCAATCATCGGCGGCTTCCTAGAGTTAAAACTTGTGGAGAAAATTCAAACCTCGCAATGTTTATTTCTTTCCGGCCAACATCTGTGTACATGTTACCGTCTATTTATTGCTCCATGCATGTCAAATTCCTGGGGTATGGACTTGCTTTACTCATTCATAATTGCATGAAATATCAACCAAATACAGTAATTTTGACATGTATGGATAGCTTAGATCTGGCGCTACATGTTGCAATCATCGGCGGCTTCCTAGAGTTAAAACTTGTGGAGAAAATTCAAACCTCGCAATGTTTATTTTCTTTCCGGCCAACATCTGTGTACATGTTACCGTCTATTTATTGCTCCATGCATGTCAAATTCCCTGGGGTATGACTTGCTTTACTCATTCATAATTGCATGAAATATAAACCAAATACAGTAATTTTGACATGTATGGATAGCTTAGATCTGGCGCTACATGTTGCAATCATCGGCGGCTTCCTAGAGTTAAAACTTGTGGAGAAAATTCAAACCTCGCAATGTTTATTTTCTTTCCGGCCAACATCTGTGTACATATTACCGTCTATTATTGCTCCATGCATGTCAAATTCCCTGGGGTATGGACTTGCTTTACTCATTCATAATTGCATGAAATATCAACCAAATACAGTAATTTTGACATGTATGGATAGCTTAGATCTGGCGCTACATGTTGCAATCATCGGCGGCTTCCTAGATTTAAAACTTGTGGAGAAAATTCAAACCTCGCAATGTTTATTTTCTTTCCGGCCAACATCTGTGTACATGTTACCGTCTATTTAATTGCTCCATGCATGTCAAATTCCCTGGGGTATGGACTTGCTTTACTCATTCATAATTGCATGAAATATCAACCAAATACAGTAATTTTGACATGTATGGATAGCTTAGATCTGGCGCTACATGTTGCAATCATCGGCGGCTTCCTAGATTTAAAACTTGTGGAGAAAATTCAAACCTCGCAATGTTTATTTTCTTCCGGCCAACATCTGTGTACATGTTACCGTCTATTTATTGCTCCATGCATGTCAAATTCCCTGGGGTATGGACTTGCCTTTACTCATTCATAATTGCATGAAATATCAACCAAATACAGTAATTTTGACATGTATGGATAGCTTAGATCTGGCGCTACATGTTGCAATCATCGGCGGCTTCTTAGAGTTAAAACTTGTGGAGAAAATTCAAACCTCGCAATGTTTATTTTCTTTCCGGCCAACATCTGTGTACATGTTACCGTCTATTTATTCTCCATGCATGTCAAATTCCTGGGGTATGGACTTGCTTTACTCATTCATAATTGCATGAAATATCAACCAAATACAGTAATTTTGACATGTATGGATAGCTTAGATCTGGCGCTACATGTTGCAATCATCGGCGGCTTCCTAGAGTTAAAACTTGTGGAGAAAATTCAAACCTCGCAATGTTTATTTTCTTTCCGGCCAACATCTGTGTACATGTTACCGTCCTATTTATTGCTCCATGCATGTCAAATTCCCTGGGTATGACTTGCTTTACTCATTCATAATTGCATGAAATATCAACCAAATACAGTAATTTTGACATGTATGGATAGCTTAGATCTGGCGCTACATGTTGCAATCATCGGCGGCTTCCTAGAGTTAAAACTTGTGGAGAAAATTCAAACCTCGCAATGTTTATTTCTTTCCGGCCAACATCTGTGTACATATTACCGTCTATTTATTGCTCCATGCATGTCAAATTCCCTGGGGTATGACTTGCTTTACCTCATTCATAATTGCATGAAATATCAACCAAATACAGTAATTTTGACATGTATGGATAGCTTAGATCTGGCGCTACATGTTGCAATCATCGGCGGCTTCCCTAGATTTAAAACTTGTGGAGAAAATTCAAACCTCGCAATGTTTATTTTCTTTCCGGCCAACATCTGTGTACATGTTACCGTCTATTTATTGCTCCATGCATGTCAAATTCCCTGGGGTATGGACTTGCTTTACTCATTCATAATTGAATGAAATATCAACCAAATACAGTTATTTTGACATGTATGGATAGCTTAGATCTGGCGCTACATGTTGCAATCATCGGCGGCTACCTAGAGTTAAAACTTGTGGAGAAAATTCAAACCTCGCAATGTTTATTTTCTTCCGGCCAACATCTGTGTACATGTTACCGTCTATTTATTGCTCCATGCATGTCAAATTCCCTGGGGTATGGACTTGCTTTACTCATTCATAATTGCAGGAAATATCAACCAAATACAGTAATTTTTGACATGTATTGGATAGCTTAGATCTGGCGCTACATGTTGCAATCATCGGCGGCTTCTTAGAGTTAAAAACTTGTGGAGAAAATTCAAACCTCGCAATGTTTATTTTCTTTCCGGCCAACATCTGTGTACATATTACCGTCTATTTATTGCTCCATGCATGTCAAATTCCCTGGGTATGAACTTGCTTTACTCATTCATAATTGCATGAAATATAAACCAAATACAGTAATTTTGACATGTATGGATAGCTTAGATCTGGCGCTACATGTTGGCAATCATCGGCGGCTTCCTAGAGTTAAAACTTGTGGAGAAAATTCAAACCTCGCATGTTTATTTTCTTTCCGCCAACATCTGTGTACATGTTACCGTCTATTTATTGCTCCATGCATGTCAAATTCCCTGGGGTATGGACTTGCTTTACTCATTGATAATTGCATGAAATATCAACCAAATACAGTAATTTTGACATGTATGGATAGCTTAGATCTGGCCGCTACATGTTGCAATCATCGGCGGCTTCCTAGAGTTAAAACTTGTGGAGAAAATTCAAACCTCGCAATGTTTATTTTCTTTCCGGCCAACATCTGTGTACATGTTACCGTCTATTTATTGCTCCATGCATGTCAAATTCCCTGGGGTATGGACTTGCTTTACTCATTCATAATTGCATGAAATATCAACCAAATACAGTAATTTTGACATGTATGGATAGCTTAGATCTGGCGCTACATGTTGCAATCATCGGGCGGGCTTCTTAGAGTTAAAACTTGTGGAGAAAATTCAAACCTCGCAATGTTTATTTTCTTCCGGCCAACATCTGTGTACATATTACCGTCTATTTATTGCTCCATGCATGTCAAATTCCCTGGGGTATGACTTGCTTTACTCATTCATAATTGCATGAAATATAAACCAAATACAGTAATTTTGACATGTATGGATAGCTTAGATCTGGCGCTACATGTTGCAATCATCGGCGGCTTCCTAGAGTTAAAACTTGTGGAGAAAATTCAAACCTCGCAATGTTTATTTTCTTTCCGGCCAACATCTGTGTACATGTTACCGTCTATTTATTGCTCCATGCATGTCAAATTCCCTGGGGTATGGACTTGCTTTACCTCATTCATAATTGCATGAAATATCAACCAAATACAGTAATTTTGACATGTATGGATAGCTTAGATCTGGCGCTACATGTTGCAATCATCGGCGGCTTCCTAGAGTTAAAACTGTGGAGAAAATTCAAACCTCGCAATGTTTATTTTCTTTCCGGCCAACATCTGTGTACATGTTACCGTCTATTTATTGCTCCATGCATGTCAAATTCCCTGGGTATGACTTGCTTTACTCATTCATAATTGCATGAAATATAAACCAAATACAGTAATTTTGACATGTATGGATAGCTTAGATCTGGCGCTACATGTTGCAATCATCGGCGGCTTCCTAGAGTTAAAACTTGTGGAGAAAATTCAAACCTCGCAATGTTTATTTTCTTTCGGCCAACATCTGTGTACATATTACCGTCTATTTATTGCTCCATGCATGTCAAATTCCCTGGGGTATGACTTGCTTTACTCATTCATAATTGCATGAAATATCAACCAAATACAGTAATTTTGACATGTATGGATAGCTTAGATCTGGCGCTACATGTTGCAATCATCGGCGGCTTCCTAGATTTAAAACTTGTGGAGAAAATTCAAACCTCGCAATGTTTATTTTCTTTCCGGCCAACATCTGTGTACATGTTACCGTCTATTTATTGCTCCATGCATGTCAAATTCCCTGGGGTATGGACTTGCTTTACTCATTCATAATTGCATGAAATATCAACCAAATACAGTAATTTTGACATGTATGGATAGCTTAGATCTGGCGCTACATGTTGCAATCATCGGCGGCTTCTAGATTTAAAACTTGTGGAGAAAATTCAAACCTCGCAAATGTTTATTTTCTTTCCGGCCAACATCTGTGTACATGTTACCGTCTATTTATTGCTCCATGCATGTCAAATTCCTGGGGTATGGACTTGCTTTACTCATTCATAATTGCATGAAATATCAACCAAATACAGTAATTTTGACATGTATGGATAGCTTTAGATCTGGCGCTACATGTTGCAATCATCGGCGGCTTCTTAGAGTTAAAACTTGTGGAGAAAATTCAAACCTCGCAATGTTTATTTTCTTTCCGGCCAACATCTGTGTACATGTTACCGTCTATTTATTGCTCCATGCATGTCAAATTCCCTGGGGTATGGACTTGCCTTTACTCATTCATAATTGCATGAAATATCAACCAAATACAGTAATTTTGACATGTATGGATAGCTTAGATCTGGCGCTACATGTTGCAATCATCGGCGGCTTCCTAGAGTTAAAACTTGTGGAGAAAATTCAAACCTCGCAATGTTTATTTTCTTTCCGGCCAACATCTGTGTACATGTTACCGTCTATTTATTGCTCCATGCATGTCAAATTCCTGGGTATGACTTGCTTTACTCATTCATAATTGCATGAAATATCAACCAAATACAGTATTTTGACATGTATGGATAGCTTAGATCTGGCGCTACATGTTGCAATCATCGGCGGCTTCCTAGAGTTAAAACTTGTGGAGAAAATTCAAACCTCGCAATGTTTATTTTCTTTCCGGCCAACATCTGTGTACATATTACCGTCTATTTATTGCTCCATGCATGTCAAATCCCTGGGGTATGGACTTGCTTTACTCATTCATAATTGCATGAAATATCAACCAAATACAGTAATTTTGACATGTATGGATAGCTTAGATCTGGCGCTACATGTTGCAATCATCGGCGGCTTCCTAGATTTAAAACTTGTGGAGAAAATTCAAACCTCGCAATGTTTATTTTCTTTCCGGCCAACATCTGTGTACATGTTAACCGTCTATTTATTGCTCCATGCATGTCAAATTCCCTGGGGTATGGACTTGCTTTACTCATTCATAATTGAATGAAATATCAACCAAATACAGTTATTTTTGACATGTATGGATAGCTTAGATCTGGCGCTACATGTTGCAATCATCGGCGGCTTCCTAGAGTTAAAACTTGTGGAGAAAATTCAAACCTCGCAATGTTTATTTTCTTTCCGGCCAACATCTGTGTACATGTTACCGTCTATTTATTGCCTCCATGCATGTCAAATTCCCTGGGGTATGGACTTGCTTTACTCATTCATAATTGCATGAAATATCAACCAAATACAGTAATTTTGACATGTATGGATAGCTTAGATCTGGCGCTACGATGTTGCAATCATCGGCGGCTTCTTAGAGTTAAAACTTGTGGAGAAAATTCAAACCTCGCAATGTTTATTTTCTTTCCGGCCAACATCTGTGTACATATTACCGTCTATTTATTGCTCCATGCATGTCAAATTCCCTGGGGTATGACTTGCTTTACTCATTCATAATTGCATGAAATATAAACCAAATACAGTAATTTTGACATGTATGGATAGCTTAGATCTGGCGCTACATGTTGCAATCATCGGCGGCTTCCTAGATTTAAAACTTGTGGAGAAAATTCAAACCTCGCAATGTTTATTTTCTTTCCGGCCAACATCTGTGTACATGTTACCGTCTATTTATTGCTCCATGCATGTCAAATTCCCTGGGGTATGGACTTGCTTTACTCATTCATAATTGCATGAAATATCAACCAAATACAGTAATTTTGACATGTATGGATAGCTTAGATCTGGCGCTACATGTTGCAATCATCGGCGGCTTCCTAGAGTTAAAACTTGTGGAGAAAATTCAAACCTCGCAATGTTTATTTTCTTTCCGGCCAACATCTGTGTACATGTTACCGTCTATTTATTGCTCCATGCATGTCAAATTCCCTGGGGTATGACTTGCTTTACTCATTCATAATTGCATGAAATATCAACCAAATACAGTAATTTTGACATGTATGGATAGCTTAGATCTGGCGCTACATGTTGCAATCATCGGCGGCTTCCTAGAGTTAAACTTGTGGAGAAATTCAAACCTCGCAATGTTTATTTTCTTTCCGGCCAACATCTCTGTACATATTACCGTCTATTTATTGCTCATGCATGTCAAATTCCCTGGGGTATGGACTTGCTTTACTCATTCATAATTGCATGAAATATCAACCAAATACAGTAATTTTGACATGTATGGGTAGCTAGATCTGGCGCTACATGTTGCAATCATCGGCGGCTTCCTAGATTTAAAACTTGTGGAGAAAATTCAAACCTCGCAATGTTTATTTTCTTTCCGGCCAACATCTGTGTACATGTTACCGTCTATTTATTGCTCCATGCATGTCAATTCCCTGGGGTATGGACTTGCTTTACTCATTCATAATTGCATGAAATATCAACCAAATACAGTAATTTTGACATGTATGGATAGCTTAGATCTGGCGCTACATGTTGCAATCATCGGCGGCTTCCTAGAGTTAAAACTTGTGGAGAAAATTCAAACCTCGCAATGTTTATTTTCTTTCGGCCAACATCTGTGTACATGTTACCGTCTATTTATTGCTCCATGCATGTCAAATTCCCTGGGGTATGACTTGCTTTACTCATTCATAATTGCATGAAATATAAACCAAATACAGTAATTTTGACATGTATGGATAGCCTTAGATCTGGCGCTACATGTTGCAATCATCGGCGGCTTCCTAGAGTTAAAACTTGTGGAGAAAATTCAAACCTCGCAATGTTTATTTTCTTTCCGGCCAACATCTGTGTACATATTACCGTCTATTTATTGCTCCATGCATGTCAAATTCCCTGGGGTATGGACTTGCTTTACTCATTCATAATTGCATGAAATATCAACCAAATACAGTAATTTGACATGTATGGATAGCTTAGATCTGGCGCTACATGTTGCAATCATCGGCGGCTTCCTAGATTTAAAACTTGTGGAGAAATTCAAACCTCGCAATGTTTATTTTCTTTCCGGCCAACATCTGTGTACATGTTACCGTCTATTTATTGCTCCATGCATGTCAAATTCCCTGGGGTATGGACTTGCTTTACTCATTCATAATTGCATGAAATATCAACCAAATACAGTAATTTTGACATGTATGGATAGCTTAGATCTGGCGCTACATGTTGCAATCATCGGCGGTTTCCTAGAGTTAAAACTTGTGGAGAAAATTCAAACCTCGCAATGTTTATTTTCTTTCCGGCCAACATCTGTGTACATGTTACCGTCTATTTATTGCTCCATGCATGTCAAATTCCCTGGGGTATGGACTTGCTTTACCTCATTCATAATTGCATGAAATATCAACCAAATACAGTAATTTTGACATGTATGGATAGCTTAGATCTGGCGCTACATGTTGCAATCATCGGCGGCTTCCTAGAGTTAAAACTTGTGGAGAAAATTCAAACCTCGCAATGTTTATTTTCTTTCCGGCCAACATCTGTGTACATGTTACCGTCTATTTATTGCTCCATGCATGTCAAATTCCCTGGGGTATGGACTTGCTTTACTCATTCATAATTGCATGAAATATCAACCAAATACAGTAATTTTGACATGTATGGATAGCTTAGATCTGGCGCTACATGTTGCAATCATCGGCGGCTTCCTAGAGTTAAAACTTGTGGAGAAAATTCAAACCTCGCAATGTTTATTTTCTTTCCGGCCAACATCTGTGTACATGTTACCGTCTATTTATTGCTCCATGCATGTCAAATTCCCTGGGGTATGGACTTGCTTTACTCATTCATAATTGCCATGAAATATCAACCAAATACAGTAATTTTGACATGTATGGATAGCTTAGATCTGGCGCTACATGTTGCAATCATCGGCGGCTTCTTAGAGTTAAAACTTGTGGAGAAAATTCAAACCTCGCAATGTTTATTTTCTTCCGGCCAACATCTGTGTACATATTACCGTCTATTTATTGCTCCATGCATGTCAAATTCCCTGGGGTATGACTTGCTTTACTCATTCATAATTGCATGAAATATAACCAAATACAGTAATTTTGACATGTATGGATAGCTTAGATCTGGCGCTACATGTTGCAATCATCGGCGGCTTCCTAGAGTTAAAACTTGTGGAGAAAATTCAAACCTCGCAATGTTTATTTTCTTTCCGGCCAACATATGTGTACATGTTACCGTCTATTTATTGCTCCATGCAATGTCAAATTCCCTGGGGTATGGACTTGCTTTACTCATTCATAATTGCATGAAATATCAACCAAATACAGTAATTTTGACATGTATGGATAGCTTAGATCTGGCGCTACATGTTGCAATCATCGGCGGCTTCCTAGAGTTAAAACTTGTGGAGAAAATTCAAACCTCGCAATGTTTATTTTCTTTCCGGCCAACATCTGTGTACATGTTACCGTCTATTTATTGCTCCATGCATGTCAAATTCCCTGGGGTATGACTTGCTTTACTCATTCATAATGCATGAATATCAACCAAATACAGTAATTTTGACATGTATGGATAGCTTAGATCTGGCCTACATGTTGCAGATCATCGGCGGCTTCCTAGAGTTAAAACTTGTGAGAGAAAATTCAAACCTCGCAATGTTTATTTTCTTTCCGGCCAACATCTGTGTACATATTACCGTCTATTTATTGCCTCCATGCATGTCAAATTCCCTGGGTATGGACTTGCTTTACTCATTCATAATTGCATGAAATATCAACCAAATACAGTAATTTTGACATGTATGGGTAGCTTAGATCTGCGCTACATGTTGCAATCATCGGCGGCTTCCAGATTTAAAACTTGTGGAGAAAATTCAAACCTCGCAATGTTTATTTTCTTTCCGGCCAACATCTGTGTACATGTTACCGTCTATTTATTGCTCCATGCATGTCAAATTCCCTGGACTTGCTTTACTCATTCATAATTGCATGAAATATCAACCAAATACAGTAATTTTGACATGTATGGATAGCTTAGATCTGGCGCTACATGTTGCAATCATCGGCGGCTTCTTAGAGTTAAAAACTTGTGGAGAAAATTCAAACCTCGCAATGTTTATTTCTTTCCGGCCAACATCTGTGTACATGTTACCGTCTATTTATTGCTCCATGCATGTCAAATTCCCTGGGGTATGACTTGCCTTTTCTACATTCATAATTGCATGATATATAAACCAAATACAGTAATTTTGACATGTATGGATAGCTAGATCTGGCGCTACATGTTGCAATCATCGGCGGCTTCCTAGAGTTAAAACTTGTGGAGAAAATTCAAACCTCGCAATGTTATTTTCTTTCCGGCCAACATCTGTGTACATATTACCGTCTATTTATTGCTCCATGCATGTCAAATTCCCTGGGGTATGGACTTGCTTTACTCATTCATAATTGCATGAAATATCAACCAAATACAGTAATTTTGACATGTATGGATAGCTTAGATCTGGCGCTAACATGTTGCAATCATCGGCGGCTTCCTAGATTTAAAACTTGTGGGAGAAAATTCAAAACCTCGCAATGTTTATTTTCTTTCCGGCCAACATCTGTGTACATGTTACCGTCTATTTATTGCTCCATGCATGTCAAATTCCCTGGGGTATGGACTTGCTTTACTCAATTCATAAATTGCATGAAATATCAACACAAATACAGTAATTTTGACATGTATGGATAGCTTAGATCTGGCGCTACATGTTGCAATCATCGGCGGTTTCCTAGAGTTAAAACTTGTGGAGAAAATTCAAACCTCGCAATGTTTATTTCTTTCCGGGCCAACATCTGTGTACATGTTACCGTCTATTTATTGCTCCATGCTTGTCAAATTCCCTGGGGTATGGACTTGCTTTACTCATTCATAATTGCATGAAATATCAACCAAATACAGTAATTTTGACATGTATGGATAGCTTAGATCTGGCGCTACATGTTGCAATCATCGGCGGCTTCCTAGAGTTAAAACTTGTGGAGAAAAATTCAAACCTCGCAATGTTTATTTTCTTTCCGGCCAACATCTGTGTACATGTTACCGTCTATTTATTGCTCCATGCATGTCAAATTCCCTGGGGTATGGACTTGCTTTACTCATTCATAATTGCATGAAATATCAACCAAATACAGTAATTTTGACATGTATGGATAGCTTAGATCTGGCGCTACATGTTGCAATCATCGGCGGCTTCTTAGAGTTAAAACTTGTGGAGAAAATTCAAACCTCGCAATGTTTATTTTCTTTCCGGCCAACATCTGTGTACATGTTACCGTCTATTTATTGCTCCATGCATGTCAAATTCCCTGGGTATGGACTTGCTTTACTCATTCATAATTGCATGAAATATCAACCAAATACAGTAATTTTGACATGTATGGATAGCTTAGATCTGGCGCTACATGTTGCAATCATCGGCGGCTTCCTAGAGTTAAAACTTGTGGAGAAAATTCAACCTCGCAATGTTTATTTTCTTTCCGGCCAACATCTCTGTACATGTTACCGTCTATTTATTGCTCCATGCATGTCAAATTCCCTGGGGTATGGACTTGCTTTACTCATTCATATTGCATGAAATATCAACCAAATACAGTAATTTTGACATGTATGGATAGCTTAGATCTGGCGCTACATGTTGCAATCATCGGCGGCTTCCTAGATTTAAAACTTGTGGAGAAAATTCAAACCTCGCAATGTTTATTTTCTTTCCGGCCAACATCTGTGTACATGTTACCGTCTATTTATTGCTCCATGCATGTCAAATTCCCTGGGGTATGGACTTGCTTTACTCATTCATAATTGAATGAAATATCAACCAAATACAGTAATTTTGACATGTATGGATAGCTGTAGATCTGGCGCTACATGTTGCAATCATCGGCGGCTTCCTAAGAGTTAAAACCTTGTGGAGAAAATTCAAACCTCGCAATGTTTATTTTCTCTTTCCGGCCAACATCTGTGTACATGTTACCGTCTATTTATTGCTCCATGCATGTCAAATTCCCTGGGGTATGGACTTGCTTTACTCATTCATAATTGCATGAAATATCAACCAAATACAGTAATTT
>JAZGUH010001198.1:0-116835 GCA_037893225.1 Hippasteria phrygiana
GGCTGGGGGGGGGGGGGTGGGGCGATGATTTATTTTTTGTATGGGGGAGGGTGTGTGCTTGATGTTTTTTCAAAAGTCATCATAGCCATATGCCGTCTGATTACTTCAAGAATTGGCAGTCGACAAAAAAATGCACTTCATACAGTGGCGTAACTATATGGGCATGCATGGGGGACACGTGCCTCTTTAATACTCTCCCCCATTGAAACTCTTGAATAAAAGAACAATTACATCGTTGGCTTCAGTCCCCCTCTGAAATTGTTTTACCCAGTTATTGTCACACCTCCCCCCCCCCCATGTTCAACCCAAGTTATGCCACTGTTTTCATCTTGCAGTGGTTTTGACGTGGACTCGGATACAATGTATTGATCTCTGGGTAGATGCTATCATGGATCCTCTTATCACAACCATGTCTTTAAACACAGCAAATGACTCGAAGATCTGACCCACCCATGAGAAAAGATCCTTGTAAATCATCATGTATCCACTTGACCAGACTGCAATACCATTGACTTTCATTACTCGATTACCCAAGTAGCCTATCCCATAAGTTTTCAAGACCTTTTGGTGTAAAAGAAAAACATCCAATTAAAAAAAGAGCAATTATGCTGAAATGCTTTTTGTGATGAACCCTTCTTTTTCAAGAAAGATACAATTCTGTTTACCATTGCAATTTAAATTTGTATGTCAAAAAATTGAACTTGACTCTTAACAAGTTCAGTGTAAAATATCCCCCCCCCCCACAATTTGTTTGGGTGAATGACAAATTGTTAGAGAAACAAACTATTTAACATTTACAAAGCCCACACAAATGGTGATGATCTCTGATTTTGTAATGACCTTGAATTAAAACAAAAATATTAATAATAATTTCCATGCAACCTGTTAGCATTTACTTAATTCAAGTTTACAATTTGCTGAAGAAAAGGTGTTTCCTAACTCCACGAGGCATTCTTAATCTAGCAAAATGTCCACTAAAAAGGTTAATATTCTCTGGAGTTTGAGGAACTATATACTTCGGTGGTACACGTGCGTGAGCAGTAAAAGCAACAAGTCGCGTCCCCTAATCGCCAACGTTGTAGTTAACCTGTTTTTTTTATACACAGGGCACCATGCTACTCACTGTCCCTAGGGAACCGACAGAGTGCGCTCTTTTAGTTTTGGCGAGCCTGCGGTCCGTGCTGACAGGAGTTGTCCAGGATTTGTCTGAGGCAACTTGTCCTCATAGTATTTTCGTACAGACTACATCATAACTGACGAATGCTTGTGAACAGAGATTCTTTTCTGACATCTGCTGATGCAGTACTACATTTTCTCAGATTGTAATTAAGTTGTGTGAGAAATTTCCCATTCCGTCTTAACTCCAAACAACAGCAAAATATTTTTTTTAAATCACCATTTGTTATCATTTATTTGTCAGTATACAATGAAGTGACTTATGTCATGAATGGTTACAATATATTTTTAAGCTCTTCTTAATTAAACTGCTGCAAACTGCTTACTGACTGAATCGACTTGAAATATACAAATCAACAAAATTAGTTCTTTCTTAAAGGCAAATGACAGTTGTACCACTGTCATTTGCCTTTGAGAAAGAACTTGCTTGAGTTCAAAACGTCAGGCCAGCTACTTTTTTTTTTTATCTCTTCCGGGTGTAAAATTTAAAGATATGAAAACTCAAATTACTGACCAAGCATTTTTGTAGAACTTGCTTATATTACATATGCTCTAGATGGAATGGTACTATACAAATCCTGTTACTAACTTTTTTGGGGTTTCTTTTGCTATTTAGTACGTTTTATGCATATTAAGCCCATTGTTGTCCAATGTGGCCAATCTATTGTGTCACTTAAACGAATGTTTTTGGGGCACTTACCAGTCATGAATTCTGTCCGTGTGACCGATGCCCGTATGACAGTATGTTAAAGTTTTAGGTTAAGTTTTTGCTCTCATTTGGTGTCATTTGAAAAGTTGAAGTCCAATTGGAACCAAATATGGGTTTATACATGTAACACGGGAACCTTCAAATGTTAATGAGGTCAAATGTCACTTACCAAGGTCAAAGGTCATCTGAGGTCAAGCAAATGCGATGCAGTGACCAAAAAAAAAGGCGACACGTATGATCTACGGATCACCTTGTTTAACAAAAGTTGGCATGATAATTGCTAACAAAGTTGGGTCATCTGCAGGTTCTGTGGGGAATGTAAGACGAAGGTCATGCGTGCATACAGTATTTTGGTCGGGGAGGTCCAGCCGTGCGAGGAGAAGGGTTACTGCAGCGCCCTCTATGAGGGCATACGGTGCTGCCCTCGGGAGAAGCACATCCACCTACAGTGTGAGACGGACTTCATCGGGCGGCTGATAGCCAGAGCGGAGCCGGAGCTCAATGGCATGTAAGTCAGACATTTAATTTTATTTAATTTTTTTAATTTTTTAATTTTTTAATTTTAAACTCTTTCACGGTACTACGCTGAAATGATTCAGGCAAAATGAAAAATAATACAGGTTGTCCCACAAAAAAGGAAACCCATCTTTTCAGGTAAATTACCCAACAACCAAATATTGTATTCCCTATAATGGTATGTTCAGGTGAAAGATCATCTTGTCTTCTTTCATATGATATGAAATTATGATGGTAGCATCATGCATGACTGATCAGAGACAATTTGAAGTTGCTATTTCAGATTTGGTTTTGTGCGGGATAAGTGGGGCATTTATGTACACATCATGACTCAAGGAATAAGGAGGTCTGTGATGAAAATCAGTAATTTTTTTTTACATTTCTTTTATTCCATTTCTTACATGGGAATAAATTTCTCCGGAAACGTAGTTGTCCAAAGTTCAATGTCCTTCAACATGCCCACCATCCCTGTCCACACAAGCCTGTGCCATGGTTCTCATTGCCCTCACTGCACGTCGGATCACGTCCCTCCGTTGCCGCACTGCCTCAACCTCTGTGATGATTCTGTCACGCGGGTCATGAATGTCTCGAGGCGGAGAGATGTAGACCTTACTTTTGAGATAACCCCACTAGAAGAAATCGCACGGAGTTAGGTCTGGGGATCTGGGTGACCACTCTTCTCATACCTCCTTATTCCTTGAGTCATGATGTGTACATAAATGCCCCACTTATCCCGAACAAAACCAAATCTGAAATAGCAACTTCAAATTGTCTCTGATCAGTCATGCATGATGCTACCATCATAATCTCACATCATATGAAAGAAGACAATATGATCTTTCACCTGAACATACCATTATGGGGAATACAATTTTTGGTTGTTGGGTAATTTACCTGAAAAGATGGGTTTCCTTTTGTTGTGGGACACCCTGTACAGGCAAAATGAAAAATAATACTTGTTTAGCGTCATGCCCTTTAAAAAAAACAGGAAGGAATCTGCAGTTCTTGTGATGATACCCTCCCCCCCCCCCATCCCCCCCCCCCCCCATTCAAAATGGTCTAACAACAATCCTAGTTGAGTCGGCAAAGGGAGAATCTTTTCAACTAATTTGTTTCCTGTTTTTTTAATTTGTTTGGTTTTGAAGACGAAGAGAAAGACATGCCAAGACCATCGACATAGCTCAAGAGGAAGTCTTAACATGTCTGGGCATACACATCTACGAGCGGCTACACAAGATATGGCAGAACTTGCGGGCCGAGGAACAAACATTCCTACTGCTGTTTCATGTCGGTGTGCAAAAACTCGAGAAGGCTCTAGGGGTAAGTCTGCACGATAAGCCAAGGGGAGACCGAGATAAAATGATGCAGGAAAAAGTTGCTTGCGTACCAAGCCAATGCATCCAAGGGAGGATGTCATTTTTACACAGACGGTAATATTAGCAGTACCTAAGTTGTTTGAGGCACTGGTATATCCAACCAGGTGGATCTGATTATGTCATTCTTGACTGTGACTACACCCAGGTGGGTTTATTCTGGAATTATTTATTTTCTGATGAAGAGTTGATGATTTCCCGCTTAATTTTTTACCTCGTGCTCACTCTACTGTTCAGAAAATTTGGATTGTCATTCACAAGTCCGATACAAAGCACTAAATGTGGTAACTATGCAAAAAACAGTAGTATATCAAACAATAATGCCCATTTAATGATTATCCTTCCTAACATGTTTAATGTACTATATATGTCATTGTGTCTGGTTAAGTTGGCCCCTGATCTGGGGCCAATTTAACCCTAACTTTTACTGAGAAGTATCCTGAACCTGTACTAAGACAAATTGGGGCATCATAGCTCCATGGCAAGACTCTACCGTCCCGAACATGGTGTTGGATTTTGGCAAATTTTCGGACAGTTAGGGTTAATGGAGCTTCTCAGCAGAAAATTCCCCTGTTTAGCAAATTTTCATGCTTAGCAAATTTCTCCACTTAGGAAAAACCAGAAGTGCTGGCCTGCAAGTGCTGTTCTCATGAATGTAGTTTTTTTTAATGGGCATCACCCAACACAAGGCCAGAAGGCCACTCAAGATGCGGGCTACAAAAAGACAAGAAAAGACAGAAATCACAGGGATAGAAGGTATCTATTCACATTCTGTTTGAATTGTGAAAGATAAAGATTACAGGTGGGAGAGAAGCAGGTTACAGGTAATGAATTCAAAAGAGAGGCATTACGAGGGAAAGAACTTGAAGAGTATCTCAATTTACTCACTTCTTTTCTTTCTTCCTTTCATCAGATGGCCCTGGAGGCCAAACAGGGTATGTCCAAGCTGGAGCAGGTCTGCGAGGAGATCACGGAGGCTGACCGCCTGAAGCAGCAGAAGCGAGACCAGAAGAAGCAGCGACGCAAGGCCCGCAAGAAGAACAAGAACACGGTGGAGTGCGGTGGGGAGGTGGATGGAGAGTTGGAGTCCGGCTTGCCGCTGGAGGCCGGGGAGGGGCAGGTGGGCCACAAGTGCCAGCAAGAGGGAAGCGGAGAAGGAAAATGCCTGGTAAGATTTAGTCTTCAAGTTGTAAGTTGGGGTATGGGGGGATGGGGAAGGGGAACGGGAACAATTCCCACTGGACTGATGGGCCAAGTTCAGTAATTCAGGCATTGGTCTAATGGACTCCAAGAGTCCATTTATTTTTTGGTTGGAGAAGAGTTAGGCACATCACTCTCTCACTGGAGATCTGTTGCTACTCTTAGTCTGTTCTACAGGTATTTTCGTGGTAAATGTTCCACCGGCTTGTCCAGCTTGGTTCCTCCAGGTAGGGTATTTGAGCGTGAAACTTGGCTTTCTGCCCGATCCCACCAATGTACTCTAGCTGTACCTAGATGTAGAATGAAAAGTTTTTCTCTTGTTCTGTATCGCTATGGAATTCTTTGTCTGGTCCATGTTTCCCTTCATGTTTCCTGCTTCAAGAGGAATATTAATTCCTATCTCTTGAATCTTTTATTCTGCTTCTTTTTGTGGCTTTGTACCCTGAGCGGCTTTTAGCCTAGTTTGGGGCAAACTTGCATGAAAAAAGACCAAAATAATCCAGCGTTCTCTTGATTTTTCTTTCAGATAATCTTACTTTGTTTTAAAATGAATCTCAGATTTCATACTTGGAATGATGAAGTCTGCCTCGTTTATTTTTATCCACTTCTCAAATATTAAATTATTAACAAGTCGGGACTTAAGTTGTAAAATATGGTTAACAGAATGACTTCGAGAAATGACTTCCAGAAAAACCAAAGAATTCATGCAGTAGTCACACATACATCAACCACTCAAACCAAAGCTTTCGGCACAGTGTGACATGCATGTTGAAATTCACATTAGTTTTAAACATCCAAAGTTTCTTACAATAGTGGCAAAAGGAGTGAAGTCTGGTATTAACAGACTCCCAAGTGCATCAGGCCCAATTTCACTGAGCAGGAAAATGCTGCTTAGCTAAATTTTTCCCTAAGCAGAAATCAACAGGGAACCAGTCACAAGCAATAAATCTTACATTCAGTTTTGGCTGGTAACCTGTTTTTACTAAGCCAAAACTTTTCTGCGCCGAGCAGATTTATATGCTTAGTAGCTCCATGAAATTGGCCCTAGAAGCCAAGGAAATTCCTCGTTCCTAATTTCCTTATTACAATTCCCACAGTGTGATCATGACGAGAATGACAACACAAGAATCCCGTGCAAGGCCTGCCACACCCATTTCAAGTCCTCCCCCGCAGACGACAAGCTGCACTCGCTACGTAGCGACCCGGACTACTCCAGCGGGATCGACTGCGGGGAGGACTGTGGTCACAGTTCGCGTGAGAGTTCGGAGGTCGCGTGCTCGGAGGGTATATGTAACCACGATCACGACGTGGGCTCGGTACAGGGTATGTTGTCTCTCACTACTTGCTAAACTTGGGAAAACGTCTAGGAATCCATTAGTACATCCAATGTTGAAATTTAATGTATAACGGTTTGTGTAGGAAATTCAGTTTTCTTTGTGCACATTTAGGCCTGTTGTTTTGGTTTTGTTTGTTATTGAGGTGTTTTGGGTTTTTTTTGTGGGGGTTCGAGGGTGAAGGCAAGTACCAATTATAAAAGTGTTGGTGAGTTGGCCCCTGTCGCACCCCCCCCCCCTTCTCCCTCCCCTTCACCGTCCCCAGCTTTCCCTTTCCCCTTCCCTCTCCCTCTCTTCTTTCCCCACCCCTGTTCCCCACCCAGTTCCACCCCCACCCCTGTTCCCCACCCAGTTCCACCCCCACCCCTGTTCCCCACCCAGTTCCACCCCCACCCCTGTTCCCATTTCCCCTCCCATTCACCTTCACCTTCCTGTGGACACACTGATCAAACTGTTTGGCCAATTGATGCAACTTCAAATTTAATTGATGCCCCAAACTCTGGGGTTCGAGCAAACTACTCTCTCATTTAGTGTGTGTGGAATGTCCTTGCTCGACATCCTATTTGGCAAAAAGTTCAGAACTTTGGCTATCTAACAAACACTAGCATTTTCTGTAGCTAAAGTCAGTTTTCGAAGAGCATGGCACTTACATTTTTTTTTAAGTAAACGCGATCTCAAAAATAATCTTCAATTGGTTTGGTGGCTTTTGTCATGAAGGTGAAGATTTACACGAAGACTCCGGTAGCCAGGATCTTTCCCAAGAGCAGGATGAGATATGTGTGGACAGCTCCCTTTGTCATTCCAACGATGGATCGTCTTCCCAGCATTCCAAGTGTGACGGTGGCCAACCGTTGGACTGCGTACATTGCAGCGAAAAACAAGAGGTTAGCAAACCCACAGAGCACACTGGATGTTCTTTTGAACATCGGAACAGAGCTTGTACCTTGTGGCATTACTCAAAATTGACCTTACAAATGTGATGCGATCAGGCAAAATCAGTCGGGAACTCTGCAATCCTTGTTTTGAGATATGGGCCGAGATATGTTCGTAGGGGTGGAAAAATCAAAGTTGACGTTTTTTTTACAAAAACAGAAGGGAAAAACATTATTCTTTCACTTGAAAATATGACATGTATTAAAAGTGTCGGGGGGAGAGAGGGGCGGGGGAGAGAGGGGAGGGGTGGGGGAGGGGGTCAGGTCAGGGGGATAACAATTGATAGGCGCATTACAAGATGCATGAGTTATTTAAACCTATAAGAGAGGAATACTGTATCATTCATGCAGGTAGTACATTACACACACAATGTACTTCAGAATCATATGCATTGTACACAAGATAAATGTAGTACACTGTTTCAGGAAACTGGCCTTATACATTCCTTTAGAGTGAGTATAAGCGTTTTTAAAGTTAATGACAGTCGGGTTTGAATAACAAGAAATTGTTTTTAAATTTAAAAAATAACAAATCAAAATAAATCAAAACATGATTTTTATTAGTGATTGAAAAAAATATATATTTCCAGGCGCGCGCGCATGCTCGGAACCAGGCGCGCGCGCATGCTCGGAACCAGGCGCGCGCGCATGCTCGGAACCAGGCGCGCGCGCATGCTCGGAACCAGGCGCGCGCGCATGCTCGGAACCAGGCGCGCGCGCATGCTCGGAACCAGGCGCGCATGCTCGGAACCAGGCGCGCATGCTCGGAACCAGGCGCGCATGCTCGGAACCAGGCGCGCATGCTCGGAACCAGGCGCGCATGCTCGGAACCAGGCGCGCATGCTCGGAACTAGCAAAAAGGACCGGGTATGTCTGCTGCCACCAGCGTCTCAAGTCTCCCAGTGTCTTGAACGCACACACACATATTAGTGCCAGTGTAATGACAATTGCAGGAGGTAACCTAAATAACCTGAAACGTTGTCTCTATTGCACACGCAGACCACAGACGAAGTTGACCAGGTCAAGAAAATCTGCCAGTGTTCCACAGAAGCCCAGCTGCGGCATGCGGTAGGGTGGACCTCCACGCTGCTAGATATGTTAGAGGTGGGTCTTTGTAAAAAATGTTACATTTTCCACTGGAAACTGAACATTTTCTTTGCTCATTTAAATTGACAGATTTTGTTGGTAAAATGTTTGACAGATTCCCATGTCTAACTTACTGGACACATGACTGAATCTTGAGGAATTTGTAATTGTGGCACTTTTAGGGGTTTAGCCTTTAAAAAAATATTTTTATTGTATTTTTTCTGTAATGTTTTTTAAAATTTCATAACATTTCGAAACTAATTACCAAAATGTTCACCTCAGTTTTCAAAAATTGTAAAATAAATTTGTATTCATTTGAAGAAATAATTGATTTTATACCCAATAAACAACGTGAATGGTTCTTTGTCATGAATCTTTTTCATGCGTAGGGTTCCTGTTCGTCGGACGACGAGCTAGTCATATCCCCCGAGGAGATCCGCCGGTTCCGTGACAGCCACAAATCCCTGGACCGACAGCGCAAGAAACTCCGGGCGAAGATCCGGCACCGCTACAACAAAAAGTTTGCCCTTCAGCAGAGTACCGGTCACCAAGGCGACGGGTTCGCGGTCCAAATCCATGACATAGCCCACGAGATAGGCCGGGTCACAGTGGAGTAGGGGATTCATCAGCCATATCTTGAAGCGAAAGAGAGCCCTATAATGAAGCCATGGGGGGGGGGGGGGGGGGGAAGGGCAACAAACAGTAATTTCTGAAGTATATTTTCATATTTAGGAATGTTACCTGAATAGTCCCAAGTGTAAATGTGACATGGCACGTTAAAGGTATCATACGGCATTGGTAGAGCTGTTCATTCCATATCAAATAACAAACTGGTGAAAGTTTGATCGCAACCCGTCATCCGAGGCATGGAAAAATAATGAAAAACTGTCGTTATAACAGTGATTCTGTGCATGTTCATTTGGGCTGGTTTTGATTGTTGAAATTGAAGTAAGCCAAAGAGTTCTTCAGATACCATTTTCTCAAAGATGACAGCATTTCAGACGGAAATATTTCTCAGGAGGATCGGTACTGTTTATCAATGCGTAAGGTGTTTGGATTGGAACCTATTTATTTTATTTTTGTCATTACCAAAGCTATATCATACCTTTTCAATTCTGAGCATTCTGAGCTGAAGCACAACCATTTTTCAATGGATAGTACATTTTAACATTTTTTCATCTTCACTTCTGAAAAACCCCTTTCTATCATATCCTGAAGGTTTAAAACTGAATTCAGTCTCTATTATTTTTGAGTGAATATTTTTGGGTTGTTATTTTTTGTTTTGTTTTTTGCACAGGGAGTGTAGTCTTCGTGGCTCACTGACTTTTTAAAAAGGTTACGCAATATATTAAATTAAGGCTTATTACCTGTATGTACTTTCAGGAAATACCGTAATCTCAATTTTCAATTGTTGCTACTTTTCACCTATTTTGTAGTGCCAGGTCACAAAATGACGTCACACCGTGTCCACCATGTTTACCAAATGGGGACATGCGGGAAAATTACCATGTCGTAGTACGTGGTTTCTCCAACGAAATGCCCATTTTTGAAGATGATTATTTTGAGGAATTTTTTTTTTTTAACTTTGTATTAGGGGCCTATAGTAAACCATTGCTTGTTAAAATGTCGTCTTGGTGTTTGTCAGAAAAACAGGCAGATATTGACACGATCCCAACTTGTACGAACTGAAATGCATGCCGTGGTACCACCTGGCTGCACGAATGCAACTAGGTAAAAACTGTGTGACGTCATTGGTACTTAGGGCTGTTGACAGATTGTCAAAATGGAATTTTAGAATTAAGCAATATGTTAGTGTACTTCAACAACTATGAATTTATTTCTATTTGTACCCCCCATCCCCCCAAAAAATGTTTAATAGCATTGTTATGGTGCGTCATTCGCTAAAAGTATGGCTTATTGTTTTAACCCACATATGTATATATTTAAGGCAGAGATCAAACTTATTTTATTTTGGAATTTTCCTTCCCCCCCCCCAAACCCCCCCCCCCCCCCCCCCCCCCCCCCCCCCGCTGAGGAAATGAGAAAAAAAATTAAGTATTATTGTACTTGCGCAAAGTTTGCCCGTCACGTGTGTGTAACCAGTTTCATAGCATTGCCACAGAGAGTTACTGGATTTGGGTTATTCTTGATTAATATTTATTTCTTGGGGGCTGACTGTCGACAGGTGGACTTTTTCAGAAAGAAGTATTTCATGTTCGAGTGCAGGTGTAGATTATCATAGGCCTGAGGACATAGACCAATATAGGACCCCAAAATATTCCCCCCGGGTTTTTTTTTCTTTTCGTTTTTAAATAATGTCTGAAAATTTTTCAAACGTTCCAAATAAGTTACAGAATTGTCAAAATCGGGTTTTTTAAGAAATTGATTACCATAAAAGTGTTTCCAAGGGGCCAACCCATAGGCACTTCATTTTCTGAGTAATGTTGATCCTGAAATTATCTGTGCTGCCCAAGCATTCCTTTAGCCTGCGTTGCCGTGCCGTTTAGTTGCTTCCAAGTCGCTTGAAAAAGTCTCCTCGTGTGACAAGGCCTTAACACGCACCAAAATGCACGTGGATTTGACATTTTTGAAATGCGCTGGACTTAGTTGCACTGAATGCCATATCCCATGATGCCTTGCTCCCAGGAATCCAAACTCGTCATTTGTTAAGTGTGCGCATGTTTTTTTTCTATGCCATGCCTTGAATATGAAGGGGATTAGGGCAGGCTAACAGACTTTGTGGAGGTGCAAAGGATCTTTATTTAAACCCTTAGATTTTGTTACAAACTTTCTTAAATCTACTCAAATCCAATACTGTGCAGTTTTAGAGCTATATTAAATAACTAGAGCGTGAACTCTTTGTGTAAATCCCCCCCTCCCTGGAATATCAACACCAATTCCTAACAAAAGGACTTATCTTGGGCCTAAAGTTATGCTAAATAATTGTTTTCAGAGCATGGCCTAGTTTTATAGGGTTGCTAAACGGTAAGCGGAGAAGTTGTGCCAAGCAAACCCTATGAAATTGTGCTCAGGAGAGCAGCCATGAGAATGTGAGCGGCCATTGTGGGATTGGAGGGTCTCAAAAACCACACTGTTTTGTAATGCATCTTTTGGGAACATTGTTTCAATTGATAATGTGCCATGTTCCCAGCATGTCCTGAAATGGAACAGGCCGTTCGCAAGCAGGCATGTATATGTGCGTAGAACAACATATACCCAGCGCGATATGGGGCAGAGGGGTACCCCCCTTTTTGTCCCTATACCCTATACACTCTCCAGACTATTGTTACCTAACACATCCCCCCCCTAGACTTCTGAAAAGAATTCCTGAGATTCCGGGAACACAATGACCAACACAAAAGAGGGGGGGGGGGGGGGGTTCGCTCTGCCCCATATCGTGCATCATATGGAACATTATCAAACGGGATCGCTTGGTGCCAGGCACATAGTGATAAGCACAAACATTTGCTGAGCACCAAAAGTGTCGCAGTAAAAACATACCCAGCCAACTGTGTTTCAGCTCCGCGAAATTACCACCCACGTTCTGTCATAAAAGTTAGGAATATTCCTATCTTGGTTTTGGGAAGAAAAATTGTTCCCAAGACTTGGGAACAATTAATTCCTTCCTCCATGATCTTCCCAAGTCTAAGATAGGAATATTCCTAACTTTTATAGCAGTTCCGAGTGGAAACTATATGTACCCGATTGGAACAGATAATTGGGATAGCGTTCTGAGCATTCCAGCTTTTAAGATGCTTCAACCATGGAGGAAGAACAACAGACAACATAGTATGATTTATCTAGTTTTGTTTCAGAATAATTTTTTAAAGGTTACAGGGATGCCCTTGATTTGTACACACAATGGTGTTCTATGGCTTGCAGAAACGAAACAAAATTACCATGGACATTTCAGTAACTACCGGGGTAATCAAAATTTAAGAAAAAGAAGAGAAAGGGTCAGCCATTAAAATTGAAATAAATGAAATTTATCAAAACAAAATTCTCGTGTAAAGGACTATCGGATGTGCCAAGTGGTGACTTCTTTTCATTTTGCTGAAATCGAATATAATGAGCAGTCTTCAGTCTGTGGCGGAATAAATCCAAATGTTTGTGTGTTTGTCCGTTTCTGTTTGGGGAGGCCACCTTACGGGGAAGACGGGGTCTTGCCAAGTGAACTTATAGAAGTTTCACACAAGCTATTGTAGTTGAGACACCGGAACCACCGTGATATAATACTGAGTGCATATAAACTCCGTTCAGCAAGAAGTCGTGCAATCCCCGCTGTGCTAGTGTTGCCCCATCCCCAGTGAAGTAACCAAATCCCAGCCTGGGGGCTCCATTCTGCACAGCATATGATTTTTTGCCCACCTTATTTGAAAATAGTTTCATATCCGGACATCACTTATTTTCCCTTAATATGACTTAAAACTACCAAAAAGTGTCAATCTGATGAAGAAACACGAATTTAGGAGGGCAAAATTATTCTTTGAAAATACTTTGACTTTTTCTGTCATGGCCCATAGACTTTGTGCACGAGGTATAAGTGATGTCCGGATATGGAACTCTTTCCCCTTATTTTAAGGCATGAAAACTGTTCTGGGATGGGGCAGTCCTACGAGAGGTTGCTGGATATTGTTGTTTATGGGATCGTAAGCACCCAATTTTTGTAGACACCATTTTTCCCTTACCTACCCCCCCCCCCCCCCCCCCTTGTCCCCTTTCCCACTTCTTTTTCATAAACCCACATTTTTGTTGTTGCTGTTTTTTGTTGTTTAGCAGGACCCCTTGTGCATCAGTTATTTTCCTTATTAAAAAATATGGTGAATCTTAACCTTTTCCCCTTTTAAAGATGATATGTCCATGCAGAAGGACTCCATGGTCCATGCTTTTGCTTTTGGGGCGTGGGCACCTCAAAAATAAATATTCAAATGAATTGTTAATTTGTTACCATTAGATCAGTTTTGGGCTTTTTTAAGGGTGACATTCCACACAAAGAAATGATTGAAGATCAGTAACACAGTTAATAAGTCTCGATTTTGGCAATGAGCAGGACCCTCCTTGGTATTCTTACAGTATGAGATAATCCACGCGCGTAAAGTTAAGATCAAATAGACTGCAGAGTAGTAAGTGTTTATCGTTTAAAAAACAGCTTTCCTCCATTGTTCTTTTGTGAAATTTTCAGACAGAGCACGGACATAACAGCTTTATTAGGCGCGGGGGATACATCCCTCAAAATGCGAATGACGCACATCCTGATCCCTCCATTTAGTGAAATAATCTACCTTCCAGTT
The DNA here is from genome assembly GCA_037893225.1 of Hippasteria phrygiana. Taxonomy (NCBI): domain Eukaryota; kingdom Metazoa; phylum Echinodermata; class Asteroidea; order Valvatida; family Goniasteridae; genus Hippasteria; species Hippasteria phrygiana. Next base: position 13,618 of record JAZGUH010001198.1, read on the forward strand.
CTCACGGCTGTACAAGAGACTAACACAGAGGGTCGAGTCAAGTTCTCCTCAGTTGCGTAAGAAAATAGTTCCAATGTGCAAAATTGATATTGGGATTGTTGATGGAGCTGATCTTTTCCTCGAAAGCCATTTTGTTGTGTTAAGATAAAATTTATGCACAACAGGCGGGAGGTAAATAACAAGAAATCACAAAATTTGTTGAAATGTGTTGACATTTCCCTGCAAGCAGCTTCCTGATTGATTTTGGTGTTAGATTGTAAAATGCACGCGCACCCAATTATAGGTCACCCTTCCAAAAGAGATGAATATGCGCAAGCGCCACGCGTTTCACACTTGAATTTTCGTCAGCAGTCATTGTGTAATGTTCACGAGATAAGTTCTCTTTCAGCCTTAAATAACCACAAATGATTATCATTCCATTTCTGAAGCAGGAAGCTCGTGTCTCTTGTCGTTGTTCACAATTCTGCAGTGCTTGAAATGAGACTAGCCTGTTGATAGCGCGGTTGAATAGACGGAGCGCATCCTGGGCCCCATTTTGATAGTGGAACATTTCATCATGGGACACCGAAGATAACCGGAACTAGGTTCATCGTTGGCGGGTCACCGGGTGTGGTTTATCGATTCTCGATCTCGTTGCTGCTTTCAAATTTGCTGAAAACTCTCCAAATCTGACGGTTTTATTGACGTCAATCGTTTCGTACTAGTCATGGAGGATACCGAGAGAGAGAACTTTGTGTACATTGCCAAGCTAGCGGAGCAAGCCGAGAGATATGACGGTAAGGTCGTGGATGGAGAGAGGGATGGTTTTTTTGGCATTCAGCTCGCACAGGTCTGCATTTGCATTGGGGCTGTCAGTGTCAGCATGTCACGCATGTTTCGTGTCGTCGTCAGCGTCGTTCATGCTGGGTCAAAGACAAAAGTATCTCAACCTCATTCATTGACATTCAGATTTGCCTCATCATATATAGGCTTGGCAACATGCGGCAAATTATTATTTCTTTTATGAGATCCGTGTGTGTTAAGTTTCTGGTTTTTTTTGCTTGCACATGACATGTTGCACGTATGTCAACCATGTCAACTGTATGTGGTCATTGTTTTGTTGTCAGTTTGTTGCGTGACCTAGTCGCTGGATCCTTTTTGTCGCCACTCGTACGTATGTACATATACGAGTGGCGACAAAAAGGACCCGCCGACTAGGTCACATACGTTAGATTTGTAATTCTAACGTTACAAATTTTGTTGGGCATTTCAGTTTAGTGTGTTTGCTGTAATGTTGCAGTGAATAGTTGATCAAATTCTATCCAGTGATTGCCAGTTCGGATGTCGTCAGACAAACTTGACAATGAGATAACTTGACCATGTGAGACAACTTGACCATTTTCCCAGTTGCCGTTGTCGTTGAAGTTGACTTTAATTGTGGAGACAACTTGACTGTATGTCTGTGCGGCCTTTTCATGTGCGTACCTGGGGATGTACGCAACGTGGTGACATTACATGTATGGGAGTAATTAATTGCAGAATACCCCGCCACCCGAAAGTACCCCCTAAAAATCGCGGATACGCGGATACGGGGTGGGATGGAGTCTGGCCGGGCTAGAGAGGGCGCCATTATCCCTTAAAAAAAATAATCCTCCACCGCGTGTACGTAGTACATGTATTAACTTATGTGTACGTACTTTGGTGATACTGATAGTTTACTAGGGGTGTGCATCGGAACCGGGTACCCGAGTGCCCGACCGTTCATGTCAGGAACCGGTTCCAGATTATGGAATCGAGTATCCGTACAACTTTACATTATCGCATAGTAACTTCCCAGAAAATGAAAAAGGAAAGGTTTCGAATGTTATTTGTCAGGAATTTTCAAAATTAAAACCCGACTACATGGGAAACAGCACATATTTCATGTTTATGACCGTGACGTGACACGAAAATTGACAATAAAGGGAATTTGCTGGTTGTGGTTTTTGTAGTCTGGGTATGGATAAAGAGCCTCGACCAGACATAATAGCATGCCTCATTCCACAATAAATACATGTACAACTGTGTAAAGCATCTGTCTTTTGTGATATGCCGGCGCATGCACGTACTGGAACATGTAATGGCGGAGAAGTGATCATGTTTACTGGACAGGCATGAGATTTTTCAGACTTTTGTCTGAAATCAGACTTTTGAATCTCAGAGAAAGACATTATTGCAACTTCCGGGATTGGAAGTTTTGGGTTGGGTTTCTTTAACGGGTACCCGGGTACCCGTAGTTTTTCAATCGGGTACCCGGTTCTTTAACTACCCGTAAATGCACACCCCTATAGTTCACTGAGGGCAATCAACCGTATCCGCATATCCGGATACGGGGTGGGATAGAGTGGCGGGGTATTCTGCAATTGTGCCGGTTCAGTAACAATGGACGACTTGTCTCAACGCACGACTTGTCTCAACAGATGATTTGTCAAATGTTCCAGTCGAATGCAGATGGTCGAGCTGTCGAGTTCGTCAACGGTCAAATCGACTAAACACCAATTTTAAAACATCGGTGTAGGACTAGAAATAGGCATGATAGGATGTCAGACAACTCGACCATTGACCAACTCGATTGAAGATGACTTGACCTTTGGGACAACTTGACAGTTCATTTTAGACAAGTTGATTTTGAGACGGACCAGACAGACAACTCGACTGTGGCTGTTGGACAACCCTGCTTAATCCAACAGAGTCCATCGGTGATTCATATGGGTTTCCTGCTCAATCAAACGCAGTCCAACACGTCATAAAAACGGCTTGCCTACTACCAACCGTGGCATATTTTTCCATTGTCTGCTGAATCCAATAGGACTGTAACACTACATGTATAAGTTAGCTGCTCAATAGAGTACCGAAGTCTGACGTCAGTTGCCGCGGCAACTGGTTCCAAACACATGCAGTTTAGAATGTATTCTGGTTCCAAACATTGCATTGATTGACGTCATCACTTCGGTACTCTATCCAACAGGGTCCAACTGTGTCTTATTTTTCTGTTGCCTGCTGAATCCAACAGGATCGTAACATTATGAGTTAGCTGCTCAATCCAACAGGTTACAACAGGAGTATCAAATTGTAGAATCCTGTTGGATTCAGCAGGGTTAGGGTTATGCAATGTTTTCAAGGAGGCTCGTTGCTGGGTGAAAGAAGGTGACTTGTTGGTAATGGGGGCAGTTGCACATGTCATGAGGTAACCGAATGAACCTACATGTAGCCTGGTCCAACTCCCCGCCTCCTGCGCCGCTGGTCCAGCCCACCACACATGCAGGTTGTCTCAGTGTGCAACTTGTCAAATCATCAAACCGTCAAACTCATTGGCTGAACTACATGTGTATATTTCACATCAGTCACCAGACCACCCATGTGCGTTTTCCTATACTTACATGTATGAGGACCATGAATGGATTCAATGGAAGCCTTCTTTTTCCGAACAGCTCCCATAAGATTTGTACACGAAATTCTCCAGAGGACTCGGCCCAAGTTCTCGGTGTCATTGTTATCCCTAATCCCCCATTGTCCCAAGTCCTCTCTCGTATCTATAGCCTAACCCACTCACTACCCCCTGTAGCCTCTGTGCGTGTGTAGCCACTTCTGGGGAGTCACCTGGACAGTGACTTCATGACGCATCGCATGCGAATGCCCCGCACATCAACACGCTATCTGGAAATTGTACTACTCCACAACTTACAGTACCCCTCATGTGCATGCAAATACTGCCTGAACATTGAAGGCAAGCAGAAAATCAACGATTTCCATGTTGAACCCTTGTAACAAATATGTTGCTATTTTGGCTGTGTACTTTAGGTGGAATTGGGAACCAATCAAAATGTAAGAATAGTTCACTTCCTTGTATGACCCCTTACCTTCCCAAATCGACAAAAATTGATATCTTTTTAAAATCCCACTTTTCTCGGTGACAAGTTCCTGGGCCTTTTCTCCATGTTGCCGTTGTGCCCTCCACACATGCACGCCACACAGCTACTCTTGCAAATGTACATGTATGTTTCAGTCAAACAATTTTTTGAACATCAAACTTTGGTTTTCATGTCGCGCCACTGCACATATCAGATGACGTGAAATGAAAACATTGCAACACGTATGTTAAACGAAAATCCACCCCAGAACTTCGCACTGTACGTGTAATCGTAAAGACTAATGGGAGGCAAATCCAATGTGTCTTTATACATACAATGTAGTGCAGTGCATTCGTGATTTTCTACACCTGCAGCGCATACATTTATGCTATGTTCAGACAGCGTTTTAGCTAAAACGGAAACAGTTAAAACATTCGCTCACCACGGGTGGCCAGGACTAAAATTAAAACGTAACGAGCATTCAGACAGTGTTTTAAGTATAGCGAATTCAACTCAAAGTGGTTTAGCTCGTTCTGGGGTCACCTAGAACTTCCGCTTACATTACATAAAGCACTCGCTAGTTTGTGTGTACAGGTTCTGTATATATACATGTATCTCCAAGGACAAGAGGACAAAGGAAATACAAAGAAACCTTTCAGTCCTCGCACGTCAAGTCTTTTGTTGAAATCGGTCCTCGCACGTAGAAGTACGTGCTTATTCTATGGGGTTGGGTTATATTAAAGGAACAATAGGAAACACAAAGCATTGTCCTCGCACGTATTGGTAAAGTATAGGCCTTTTCACACTAGACAAAATCTCGGGGGAGGCGCGGGGGTGAGAATGTGCGACTTTTCACACTAGCCATTTTCGCCCCGGGGCCACCCCCGAGATTGGTCTCGCCCCGGGGCGAACTCACCCCTGCTCCGGGCCAGGGGTGAGATTTTTCAACCCGGGGCGAGACCGATCTCGGGGGTGGCCCCGGGGCGAAATGGCTAGTGTGAAACGTCGCCCCGCGTGCGGGGTTTCGTACAACTTGGGTAGAGAGACAGGTGGCCCGACAAAAGAATTCCAAAGGTCATGTCAAAGCGCGCTATTGATAATTGTATACAGTTTGGCCGAAAGCGCAGTGCCATTATTCTGAATTACAATATGTTGGTCATTGTGTTCCCGGAATCTCAACAATTATTTTCAGCAAGGAGGAAGTTAGGAATTTACGATGAAATACAAACTACTTGTAGTGTGAAACACTTATGCCCAACCCTGGGACAAGCTCGCTCCGGGGTCGGCTGAGGTAGGTTTGCGCGAAACGAGTGTGAAACGACGCAGGGTTGAACTCGGGGGTGAAAATGCCGGGGCGGCCCTGGGGCCGCCCCGGGGCGAGTTCGCCCCGGGGTTCGGCGCTCTAGTGTGAAAAGGCCTTATGACTGTGTGTACATCATAGAATTCTGTGTACAGGTACATGGTATACACAGAATGTGAGAGGATCTTCGAGGGCTCCTTGGCCCACACCGCTATGGGGGCCTAATTTATTTCGTTGGCCCCATGCAGTCTAGATCCTTTCTCAGTCTCTGATGATTTTGAAGCCTTGGCCATGATGGTGAACAGTTTCGAAATACTTTCAACAACTGTTTTGTGTTTCGTATTAGTGATCGATGAAAAATATCGGAACAATCGAATGTAAGGGTAAACCAAGAGCAGAAAGATGCAGGTAAAGGTTATTGAAAATGGCGGTTGAGGGCCCACGCTACATTGGCATGCTACGCTGTATAGGACGGGACGCTGGACATGGACAACCGCTGCGCGATTGTTTACAACAAAAGGCACGCCACAAGGATTACGTAACACCGGGTCAACTCCGCTAGCTAAAACAGGAAGCGTGTTACTGTTAGCAAAAACCGTTCAGACATCGTACTAGAAGATAACAATTCTGGTTTAGCCTTGTTACTCCCACTGGAAATGCGTCAAATTGTACATGTAGTTAGTCGTTAACAGATGGAGTATCGATGTTAAATATACGAACCCAGCACTGCTCTATACTAGCTGTGTGTACGTGTACCCTACGGTCAATCGGCCGGCGCCGTGTACATGTACTGTACGTTTGTGTGTTTACGGTCGCCATTTTGTAATCTTTGTTCCGTCTTTGTCACACATGTATGCATTGACGCGTCGTCGACCATCAAAATGGCATACAGTCATACTACTTCCAGAACTGTAAGGTTTTTACAAACCTTACAGAAAGACACATTGAACCTGCTGTGGACGATTTTCTTCCATAGTTTTGACCCTCAATAACTTTCTAGTCACGAAATTTTGTGCCCCAAGATTTCACATGCCTTCACTTGATATGGCCATGTACACATAGGCTAGGTTCACTTCCTTGAAATGTAACCCAAAAAGTTAAATTTTACGGAAATTTTGCTTACCAAGACCACATCAATCGCCAATCCGCAGTTTCGCATCCGTTTTTGTCGACTGAGGGCGCCCCAATGCTCTTGACCAACCACAGCGCGGCTTTCATATCAACGCGTGAGGCAAAAAACACACAAAATTGATGCATTGTTTTCGCAGGAAACAGTCGTCCAAAAAAACTAAAAGAGGCGTTTCCGCATGCCTCGCGGCGCAGTAACGCGGCTGCTAGCATGCCGTACGAATCTGAAACAAATATTTACGACTGTTTCCTGCGAAAACAATGCATCAATTTTGTGTGTTTTTTGCCTCACGCGTTGATATGAAAGCCGCGCTGTGGTTGGTCAAGAGCATTGGGGCGCCCTCAGTCGACAAAAACGGATGCGAAACTGCGGATTGGCGATTGATGTGGTCTTGGTAAGCAAAATTTCCGTAAAATTTAACTTTTTGGGTTACATTTCAAGGAAGTGAACCTAGCCTATGTGTACATGGCCATATCAAGTGAAGGCATGTGAAATCTTGGGGCACAAAATTTCGTGACTAGAAAGTTATTGAGGGTCAAAACTATGGAAGAAAATCGTCCACAGCAGGTTCAATGTGTCTTTCTGTAAGGTTTGTAAAAACCTTACAGTTCTGGAAGTACAGTCATACAATGTGGATAGGGGAGGAGATGTGACAGTAGATGCTGGATCAAAGAATCCTTGGAGATTTTCATGGCTGGAAATTGAAGTAGCCCGAGATTCAACTAAGGGGAAACCAATATATTACGATTACCCCGACTTGCTTGTCAAAATTGACAAACCTAGATATACTGTAAGTAGGGCTAGTGAACTTTTTTTGTGAAGGTTTTATTTGTTTAAGAGATTGTTTTCATTGTAAAGCCCACCAAAAAAGAAAACAAATGATGGTAAAATGGCCCCAATTGACCAGTGCAATCCAAAGTTATGGCCAAATATATGTTGCTCAAAATGACATTATTTTGTATAGGAAATGTGTACGAAAATGTTCAATTTTTTTGAAACTGAATAGAAAGGCATATTTAAATATCTGTCAAAGTGTAAATAAACGCTTTAGTAACCTTTAACTTGTTTTTTCCCATTGTTTTCCAGAAATACTATTGGTTCCAGTTGGTTTTGAGTTGTTAAAAATCATAATGTGCAATAAAATGGATGTCAAAAATGTAATTTTACACCAAAAATGACCAACGGCAAGGTTGACAAATGACCAACCTAAAAACACTCAAACAAAACGCCCCCATGTAATACAAATAGAATAGTCCATAAAGCTATATGGGTGTGGGAGTGGGTATGATCCATTTTTTTACTACAGGGTAGAAAATTAAAATCCCACAATGGGGTAGAAGCTCCTGTTAAATTTAACAGGAAAATTATGGTTAATTTCATCAACAATAAACAAAATACATCAGGTATGATCTTGATTTGAAAGGGATTTGGCTGTATTTCGTAACTGGGACAACCGCATGAACTCGATTTTTTTTCGAACGTCAACGAGCCAGTCGAGGCACACAAAATTGCATTGCGCAGCAAACCGCAGTGCCGAGCCCCAAAAAACGGCAGTTTATTTCAGCAAAAAGACCCTAACAAATCTAAATGCATCACCTTTTTACCTGATTCATTAACTTGTGAGACCATTTTCACATGAACAGTAGTATTTTTATGTCTACATTAACGATCAGCTAGTGAACAATCACGCTTGACTATCGATCTGTTGACACACGCGCGCGTCAGGCAAAAGGCGCCATGATGAAAATCCACGACACAAATGTGTCTATAACTTTAAAATAAAATTATATTTTGACAGTTAAAAAAAAGGAAATTCAAGCCTTGATATTACTAATTAAATTTGTAAAGGTTCCATTATTATTATCAATATATTTCGTAAAGAAAAAGTATTGGAAAAAAGAAAAAAAGTCGTAACTTTGCAACGCACGGACCGATAATCATGGAACGAGGATGGTTGAATGCACTTTTTTATTAGCTTCCGAGTTATGTATGGTTGCTTGACGTCTGCAATGCGATACTATCGTCGAGACCGAGTTAAACAAAGTCACCAGGGGAGAAGATTCTTGCCATCGATCTTGAACGCAGGACTGCCGTGTCATGCCTCCGCACGCGCATGGGGCCGGGGCCGAGTACGGCCCGGCCGTGAATGTAACATGTGCGCGCCACGTTTGTCGGACTATTTGGAGATAAAATGAGACTTTTTAAACAGCAAAAACCAGTGCAATTTCAACGTCAATCCCAATCAAAATGGGAAAATATGTAAGTTTATTACATGATTCAACTATCAGTTTCCAAATTACGAAGAATATTTTCAAATTTTTACTTTTAAATGAGGAATGAAAAATCCGACTTTTTAAAACTAAAAATCATTGGGCGACGCTGTTAACGTCGGGCGTTCATTTTGTACACAAAGTGCAACCAGGTGCAACTACCGTGTGCGCGAGCCCTACTGTAAGCAGTGCATGTGGTGCGATAAGCTTCTAAAGTATTCAGTCGGAGGACTTAAGGAAATCTACAATTTGTGAGTCCTGCAGTTTTAATAAATTGGATTGAATGTTTCCGTGGATGTCCGATAACTGTGTGTAAAAAAAATTCAGTTTCCCTGACGGAGGAAAAGGGTTCTTTTACAATAAATTACGTACACTAGACAGACATTGTACATGTACAATGCATGGAATGCACCGCACATGTTTTAGCCTTTTTCTCAAGACGAATTTTGCTATACGTTTGCTGTGTGTACGTGCATTGTACACTGGGAACATGTGTAGACGGTGGCATTCAGTTGGACCAAGGCTACATCAACAATGCAATGCGCATGCGCATGCGCAGGTGTGCTATAGGGGGTGGCCTTATTGCAATTGCCATACCCCTTCGTCTTTTCTCAAGACGAAGTTCACTTCGCATTAGCTGTGTGTACGTACAGTGTATGGGAATAAGACTGTGGCATTCAGTGCGGTTGTTTGCACTTGACCAAGATTACACCAACAATCAGCATGTGTGCTGTAATGAATGGCAACAAAGTCATGTTGGAAATTACTGGAATTTCGGGCAAGGTAAACTTGGCTAATTCACACTTAATATACACTTACACAAATCTTAAACGCTGCGAAAAGCTACATAACATATCGAATATTGAATTCCCTGATATTTCGGGTTTTTTTAAGGGGCCGATTGATTTTCGATATGAAAAAAGAAGAAATATTGGGAAATATTGTCATATCGAACAGCCTGGTAATAATAGAAAGGTAGTAAAAAAAATAGTAAAAAAATAAAATTAAAAATCCCGAAAAAAATTTTAGGGTCGGGTAACCTACTAAAAGCCTGCAAAAGTCCTACTTTTATCCTGATTTTTTTCTCCAAAGTCCTACTTTTGCCCTTTAAAAAAAAAATATGTTGATAATACTTTCTACTTGGGTCTGCTTGAAAGCAGTGACAATTCATGTACACGTGTACTTCTATCATGCTCTGTGGGTACTCTACACTCTGAACTATGTACAGGTAGAAAGTGGCATTTTGGCAGTTTCATTCAGTTTCTGAACCCCGCCGGAAAGATAGAGAACCACTGCACATGAGGAAATGCAGAGCATTGTATCTCTTTATTCCTTGGACTGATAAGGGGATGTACCTTAACCTGTTGGATACAGCGGCTGGCTTTTATCACTGGCCCTGTAGTGGCATGTGTGGTTGTGATAATGGAGGTCATTTCCGACCAACTTTTTGCTGCTCATTTTTGAACTCTACAATGGAAAAACAAGAAAACACTGGATTTTTTATGTGAGAATTCGGGGTACAGAGTCTTTCCAGTGAAATTTATTTTGGTGATTTTTATTTTCCCAAATGTAATGTCATGTTCCAAAATACTGCTTAGCTCCTTAAAATTTGAATACCATAACATTGGTGATTCCCCCCCCCCCCAATAAAAGCCAGATTAATACATGTACTACATTTTGTACAATGTAAAAAACATTCTAAGCACGTTCAGATAGTGTGTTAAAGCCCATTTGACAAGGATACACTGTCACATGACATGGTATACATGCCTTTATGACATCAATGGGATTTTGTCACATGTTTCAGCTCCTAGCAGTTTATCTTCTCAGCCTTGGGAGGTCATGTAATCAGCTCAAGACTTAACTGAACTTTGCCGATTTACATAAAGCGTTTATTGTAGTGGTTTCTATTGTTGCTGGTATGCCATTTTCAATCAGTCTTGTGCGCTAACTTATTTTATTGCGGCTATCTTTGGTGTGTTCCTTTTCCTCCATTGAGCTTATCGGAATCGCAGAGAATTTTGATGTCGTGTATGGTGTACCGGTACATTGTACACCATACACGTCATGGTCACGTGACCATGCAATGATGCGGTATTCCGAGTGCTCAGTCGTTTACGAAACCTGGGAGAAACTTGCGGTCATGACATTTTTTTTCTCCCACATCTTTTTGGTAAGAAGCAGAAAGAAAGTTTTTTGTTTTTTTTCGAGGGATGATCTATATGTACATGTATAGATCTATCATATTGATAATTATTTACATGTGAAATGAAAGTTGTTTCAGAAGATGCATGATTGGCCAGATTTATAGACCAGATTTATGGACAGGCTTTCAAAACAAGCACATCGGGGGGGGGGGGGGGGGGGGGGGAAACAAGTTTGTGGATGCATAAGGAAAATGCCCCTGTTTTCCCCTGTTTGTGTTTACTGTAATTGATCTACATGTTGTACATGTAATAGTGTTATTTTTTATGAATGGATCCACACAACTGGGAAATGCGGTACAGCCGGACTTGCTGTGACTACGTCCAGTTCTTTCCATTTCCTTTTCCCCCTCAGCCCTCCCGAGATAAGGCATTTCCTCCCGAGTTGTTTGAATTGAAGTGCTGGTGTACATGTATCTCATTCGGTAGCAATTGCTTTATATTGGCTCCTTTGCAACACGTAGTTGGGTTTCATAAACTATACAATTTTGTGTGACGTCGGGACTGGAGATTCCCTTGTCTTTCAGTTTTGCTGAGTTATGTGTACTGCATAGGCAGACCCCCACTCCCTGTGGCTCCATTATTTTCCCCAGTTGTTTCCTCTTCTTTTCAAAAGTACCCAAAAGTACAGACAGATTGTCCTCCAGTTTTGATTGATGTTTCTGAATGCCTTTTTGTGTGAGTCAGTTCTTATTCGCCCATGCATTTGCATGTATACTCATACATGTGGAATTTGCATTGACTGTTGTTGGTTATTGTGGCTAACCGTCATCACTGCCTGTGTGGTTTTTTGGGGGGTTTTTTCATCATGACAAAAGAATTTGAATGCGGTATTGAAATTCCACTCTGTGTAATAGTGATCTGGTTCCTTGTTCACATGCCGTCTTGTGTTAGTGCCACGAGGCTGTATGACTTCTACTGACCTTTTCTAGAAAATTCCATGGTGCATTGAAATCATGTTCTGCAGTTGTTTTGTTTGATGTGTACATCCCGCATGCAAGCCAAATTCTCATCTGAAATGCCAAGATATTAAGAGATTCATTTTTTTTTCAGGGGTCTGTTTTGTGTGTATTGTGTTTACCGACTCTAGAGTAAACTAGCAAATTTGATTGGCAAATAATACATGTAAATCTTAATAGGCATTTCTCTTGGCTTCACTGTACATGTGCGTGTATGTGTACATCCACCATAGTTATAGTGCACAAGCTGTCCCATCACATGGGGACCCAATCATAGCATTAAAAGCAGGCAAGTACACACGTAGAATGTAAAACACCTGGATGTTCCCATCAACCCTAACTTCCTTCACTCTTGTCCATATGGCCCTGCTAAATCCAGCAATTTCCAAAAAAATTGAAATGAGAAGCCTGCTAAAGACAACAAAATCCAACAGCAATTTGTATTGGATTCTGCACTGTACATGTACCACCAACACACCAGCTTTGGCATTCTGTAGCTACACTGTCCCCCCTGCTGAATCCAACAAAATACAACAGGTATTTGTTTGTATAAGCCCTGCTAAATCAAACAAAATCCAACTGAAATGGGTGTATTTAGCTGCTACCCTGCCAAATACAACATCCAACACACCATGTAGTTTGTGTTGACTACTAAATCCAACAAATTACAACAGGTTTTTTACCATTTTTGGATTTTGTTGGATTTACAGGGATGCTAGTTTTCCGGCTATATCCAGAATTCCGGCTTTTTCATATTTTTGAAAAAAGTTCCGGCTTGACAACAAATCCTCAGGTCTGTACGCGGTCCCGGCCCCCCAAAAAAACGTTCGATCAATGTTTCTGCATTGCCACTCCGCATTCACGTGTACAGCGAATGATAATTTAGCAGTACTGGACTCTGCGCGAGTCTATTGTTGTTGTTGCTAGCATCCATCCCGCAGCACGCGTATACACGTGTGTATGTGGTATTGCGGTCGTCTGTGTGCTTCAGTACAGTGTGTATAATAATAATAATAATTACATTTATATAGCGCGCATTCCATACAAATATGTTCATGTGCGCTGTACATTATACATAAAACAAAATTAATTACATCATACTATTATTCAGTTAAAAATGAAAATCATGATTCAAAATCAAAAGCTAGTTTAAAAAGATATGTTTTAACTTCAGTTTTAAACTTATCTAGACTCCTAAGATTCCTTATGTGACCTGGGCCCAATTTCACGGCGCTGCTAAGCACACGTTTTATGCTAACCGAGCCCCCCTTAGCAAATTTTTCATTTCACGGCGACCGTAAGCAGACGTTTTCTGCTTAAAGGGCTTAGCACACCAAAAGGCACGCTAACCGGCCTGGTTTTGTGCTAAAGGCCGCCATCTTGTTTGTCGTACATGTATCGATATACAGAATTACAAAAAAAAGTATGGTTTTGCGACGGTCCCCGGCCCCCGGCCGGCCCAAGAGTGTAGTATGACAGGGAAAATCCCTTCGAGATGTACTCGGAAACGCAAGTGTGGGCGCGGTACCGATTTCGGCCACAAACAAATATTGTTGTTGGCTGGAATTGTCTCTGATGCCATCCATAACACAACTGCTGCAAGTTTGTCTGGCAATAGTGGTGGGAGACACTGTCCCAAGGGTCAGCCCACCCACGGCTTGGGGGCCATTGTCGATGGTCAAAGCACTCATCCAAGTGCTCGGCAATGAAAGAAAAATTAAATTCCCTTATCCCCAAAACGAGGAAAGGTTGATGAACCTAAAACAATTAGGATTCTTCAGAGTGGCTGGTAATTTTAACCGAAAGACATTTTGATTAAAGATGGTTTCTAATGTTGTTAAGTGTTAACGAACGTTTTTCCTTTGCAAATAGAAAATAGCTGTGAGGGTAGATCGGGTGTGGAAGGCCAAGTTTATACTCACAATAACCTCACAGTTTTCCTGACAAGCGTTGCTATAGTGCTGACATATGCAGGAAGCTTCTATTGCAGAAAATATCATTTAAGTCGAGGAAAGGGGAGATTTGTACGTACGTGTCCAACTTTATGTTTACCCGTGAAGACGACTCTCACATTGACTGCACTTTTATGTTTTTACTTTGTACGTGCTGCGCGTACGTATATTATACACGTGGGTTAATGCAAAAATTGCGTAACGAACCAATCGATAAATATATACAATGTATCATTTTGAGAGAGGGCAGTAGGTCATATCCAGAGAGCAGCTGGCCTACCATAAACAAAAAGGGGGAAATTCTTTAGCCGGCGCAAACTATGAAGATGGATGTATCAGGGTTCAAATCAGCTGGCCTAAATGTTTTTATGGTTCAAGTTAGCGAAGGTACTCATTAAACAAATAAGGGTTGAATAATACACATGTTAATATACGTCATAAACCGTACATTTGCAAGAATTTATATTTTTCAACAATAAAATAAATTTCAAATTTCTGTGCAATATATGTACAAATAAATAATAACTTTAAATATGAAGATAGCTATTATAGCACTTTACGTGTTTAAAGAAACAACGCTCAATATTTTATTTCACCATTAACTTGAATTGTGAAAAGCGTTCTTTGAAAAAACAACTACCGATCCATAATATTTATTAAATTTCAGGGTTTCCCAAAGTCGAAAAGGGCGAAGATTTTCGCTTTCCTTCCCAGCTTCCGTCATTTTTGCAGACAACAAAACCCGTGCACGCTAGCAGACGACGCATTTATCGGATGCGCGCGCATGTATTTTTGTGCTAAGCATAGCATCCGTGAAAAGTTCGCCGTGAAATACGCTTACGCGTAAGCACATTTTTCTGCTATGGTTAGCACAACAATTTGCTTAACGGTAAGCAACGCCGTGAAATTGGGCCCTGGAAGTTTGTTTAGGGGCAGCTGTCTGAAAAGCACAATCACCTAGTGAAACTTTACATTTAGCACTCCCCGGAGTCAGTAACACACTATTCATTGAACGAAGACTATATCTGTTTTGACGAATAACAGACACCAGGTCACAGAGATACCCCGGAGCTGTTTCATATAAACATTTAAATGTTAAAATCAAAATTTTTAACTGAATACGATATACAACTGGTAACCAATGAAGGAGATGAAGAACTGGCGTGATGTGACATATACGTGGTGAACCGGTTACAAGGCGAGCTGCAGTATTTTGAATTCTTTGTAATTTACCAATGTGTGTACTGGAAATACCATACAGTAAACTATTACAGTAATCTAGTTTGCTTGTTATAAAGGCATGCACTAAAGATTCTATAGACTGTCGAGTTAAAAACTTCCTGATCCTACGCAAATTATACAGGTGGTAAAACGCAGAACTACTTATTTTACTTACATGATACCCCAATTTAAGTTCAGAATCAAACCAAACCCCAAGGTTACGAATAGCACTAGGTGACGCACAAACAACAGTATTGCCAACTTTTAAATGAGACATAGTTACCTTTTCCAGCTGTTTCTTTGTACCTAAAATAAGAAATTCTGTTTTTCCAGTATTGAGCTTGAGTTTATTTACCGTCATCCATTGTTGAATTTCAGTGATACAATTTTCAATGGCACACTTAGCAGTAGACTCATTTGTATATGTGTATTGCGTCGGTTTTCAGTGCTAGCGTTATGCATAGCATATTGAACATCTACTGTGTGATTGCGTGTACTACATGTAGTACATGTACAATACGATGCACAGTACATGTACTACATGTATTGTGCATCGTTGTACGACAGATCTACGTTCGCTTTGGAAACATTCTCGTTAGAAATATAAATCGAGCACTTTGTAAAAATAAAGCAGAAGGCGGCGTCCGGAAATTGGGCCAAGTTTTGTAGCGTGGCCCAGATCCTGGGTTAAACTTAAGTAAAGTTTGGTTAAACAATGTATGTACGTTTAAGGATTTACTGTTGAAGATCATGAGCACTCCAACCTTCATGAACAAGACCTGTCATGTCTGCAGCTGTGAAGCAGTTGAAATTCAGAAGTCATATATATATACTTCCCTATATTGAAAAATATTTTGAACTCCCCAAAAATATATGAAAATTTGGAAGGGGGGAGGGTGTCTCCCAGGGAATTGTCGCGGTATGAATACAGGAACTATCATTCACTAATTCAGGTATGTAGATGTACATTGGTGGATGATAGAGTTGTCCTCGACGGAGTCCTCAAATCTCGGTCTTGAGTGTGATTGTGAAGTGTGTACAGTGCACACCAAACATCAAACCACATGGCCACACTGTACGGAAATCCGAGTTTGGAGTCTGTTTCCTGTCGTATTTGTGAATTTTAAAGCGACACTTCTGCAGCCTTTCCCTTTTCCTAGAATTTTGGAACATACATGTATGTGTGCATGTACAAAGTACAATATACATACTCTTTGCCATACGTGTTCAGCTTATAAATTTGGACAGGCTTGATTTCAACAATGAAGGCTAACCCAGGGTTGATAAAAATCATGATTTTATTTTATTTTTTTTTAATCTGATTTTTTAAAATTTAAATCGGATTTTTTTCTATTTAAATCGATTAAAATTTTTTTTTTTTTTTAACCATTTGCATAAAACATTAAAAATAAGTCAATTTAAATGACCACCATTGAAAGTCAAGTATAACCACACACAATTTTTCATGAAATCAGTACTGAAATCCCTTTCATTTATCATATTCTTTTCTAGAATACATATTTTGTCTTAAAATCTCTGTTACAGCATCACCATCATACTGAACATTTCTCATCCAAGTTGATAACAGGACCCCCCCCCCCACTCTACACAACCATGGTGGAATAAATATCACCATGTTGTCATGTACATTTGTACAGTATTTTTTGTTTTCTTTTAAAGATTATTTTCTTGGAGTCGGAACAGATTGCATACAATGTAACAAACCATTACCCTTAGAACCCTAGGAGGGTTAAGACATCATTTAAATGAATTGCAAATCAAACACAATGTTAGGTTTAATAGTCGGCTTCCGTCTCTGATCTTGTTTTCAATTATACAATCATGTTTATGTTCCCACATTACATTGAGCTTATGCGCCTATCAATTGTTGCCCCCCCCCCCAGGCCAACCCACCTCTGAGGTGGGGATTGTCACTTTTGAAGTGACAAAATCCCCACCTTTGGGGCAAAAATCTAGCGACAATCCCAACCTAAATGGGTGGGGACACCCCCACCTTATAGGGTGGGAATTAGAATTTTGATGTTATCATGTATGATTTATGTTTTGATTAAAAACGCCTTGCAAAAGGATCGAGGATGGGGAGGGGGGGATGGGAAATCAATTGATAGGAGCATTACATGCATTGAGAGATGAAGGAAAGAGTTCCATATCCGGACATCACTTATTTTCCCTGAATATGACTTAAAAACTACCAAAAAGTGTAAATCTGATGAAGAAACACGAATTTAGGAGTGAACATTTTTCAACTTATTCTTTGAAAATACTTTGACTTTTTCTGTCATGGCACATAGACTTTGTGCACGAGGTATAAGTGATGGCCGGATATGGAACTCTTTCCGAGATGAATACTGCATCGTGCATTTTGTACATGTGCATGTTGGATGTACATTACTTCAAAATCATATGCATTGTACACAAGATAAATGTAGTACACTGTTTCAGGAAACTGGCCTTATACATCCTTTAGAGTGAGTAAAAGTGATTTAAAGTTAATGAAAGTCAGGTTTGAATAAACAGACATTGGTTTTACATTAAGAAATTAAAGAAATTAAACAAAATCAAAACGTGATTTTTATTTGTGATTTTTTGATTTTTTTTTCATTGATTTAAATCAATGATTTAAATCAATGATTTAAATCGAGTGATTTAAATCAAACAACCCTGGTTTAAACAAAAAGATTCGGACACTGGAGTTGAAATCAATTCATCACAAATCAGTCAACTGATGCTTTAAGCTGATTTTAAAACCCACTTTGAACGTGATGTGTGTTCCTGTATACATGTAAATTGTAATGTTTGTTGGCCTTGTCTATTCCAAATACTGAGGATGCTCCACATTTGACAAGTTTACTCGACTTTGAGACTTTTGTTATATTTCTTGGAAACAATTTTGTTTAATGCTAATTAAAGCCATAAGCTGTCGTCCGCAGTGCTCTTTCCTATTTATTAAAAATGCACAAGGATGTGCGTGCAAGTATGTGTGCTATGCGAACTCTGCTGCACGGATATGAGCGCTGTGCCACATGTTCACAGAGTATCTAGAGGAAGGCCCGGTAATATACATGTACATGAGGCCCAGTAGAATTGTTTGTTTTTCATTCTATTGTATATCAAGTTTTGAAGTAGTACATGCAGGCTTCGGAGTATTTTCATTTCATTGATTCAATTTGTTAACCTGAGAAAAACTTGTGGGATGACCTGTACAGGCCTGTGACTTTCCGTTTAATTTTCCTTTGAGAAAGAACTTGCTTAAGTTTGAAACGTCAGGCCAGCTAATTTTTTTTTATTTTCTAAATGTTTAATTAACTCTAACAATCCCGAATCCTTCAATTTTAATATGATTTTGCATGAACCCTAGGGTTAGACTCGTATTTTGACAGCGTTTAAACATGACGGGCACATCGCAAATTTAAACAACCCTACCAAGATCAACACTCCATTAATTAATACACAGGTGCTCATACAACACAATATGAATGGGTGCTTTTTTTCCCCCCTTTGTTTTTATTAATTTTAACCCTCGAGTTTCTCCACTTATTGAACAAAGCATATTTGCTGACATAAAAAAAAAAAAATTTCAAAGTGAACAAAGAAACTGGCAGGAGCGTGATTCGAACCTGCGACCTCCGGGTTACAGTACCGGCGCTCTACCAACTGAGCTATCTTGCCCTATGTTGGCGGTCTCCCAAATTGTCAGTATCTGTTCGGGTGCGCGCTAGTCAGAAGTCATAAAACCCAGAATGCCGTATAGCCAGGGATCACACCCAATTTTTACGATACAACCTGGGAAGCTACATTGTGGGGATCACTCAATGAGGATACGACTTTTTAACTTATAGTTCGTCAAACAATCCACAAGGGAAACTGACTAGGTAAATTTGAATACATTTTCAAAGTGAACAAAGAAACTGGCAGGAGCGGGATTCGAACCTGCGACCTCCGGTACGGTAACCCGGAGGTCGCAGGTTCGAATCCCGCTCCTGGCAGTTTCTTTGTTCACTTTGAAAATGTATTCAAATATTAATCACTTTTTACAGCTAAAACTAACCTTCAGATACATTCTTCCCCTCCTTGAAGAACTACTGCCCCTTCATCATCACAGGAATATAGTTCAGTAAAATACTTGCAGTTTTGGTGGATTTTGGAGGATTGAGGATGAATGGTATTTAAGAGAGGATTTTGGAGGATTGAGGATGAATGGTGTTTCAAGCAAGGAGGATTTTGGAGGATTGAGGATGAATGGTGTTTCAAGCAGAGGATTTTGGAGGATTGAGGATGAACGGTGTTTAAAGCACATGAGGATTTTGGAGGATTGAGGATGAATGCATTTTTTGGGGGCAGGGTAATCAGAGGATTTTGGAGGATTGAGGATGGTTCCTAGCAAAAAGGGTCTAGGGGGTTAGGGTTAAAGGCAGAATAAAGCATACAGCGTGCAGAATGCAGAAAAGTCCAATGTTCTGTTCATAACAGACAGAACATCTCATTTTGTGTGGTTTTTTTTTGTTCCTTTTTTTCCTATTAAGCCATTTGAACGTTAAATTATCAGCCTTAGTATCAATGACGTTTGAGCTACAGACACTCAGCCTGAGACCAGGTTCTTCATGTGGATGGAAGCTCTACTGGGCTTGTGTTGTGGCTTATTATGTAAGTGCATAACCAGGCATTGGCTGCGCTGATTTGCAATTTATGCTCGGCAGGTAATGGTGTGCAATGAATGCGTTGGCCAGCTTCCCTCAGAAATTTGCATATGTACATGTTTGCCTAATAGTTTATTTTTGATGAATGCAACCTTGGTAGAATTGTGTGCCATATAAATGCTGCATTGTAAACAAAGAAAGTTTTGCATGTTCTGTACAAAACAACATGTGTTAAGATTGTGTCTCTTGAATAGCTCAGAACGTGTCGCATGGTACATCTGTATTTTTACTGTATGACCGCTTACTCTCAAAAAGACTAACCCATGGCGATCAAAGTACACCATATCCCTTGGCTACCAAAGTATTGTACCGGTAGCAACTGGAAGTCCTATGTATAGAAGTCCATGCACTGCAGTGGACAGAGCTTATTTGATTCAGAGTGTCATAACATGCTTACACATAATTTTTATGTCGGAAACATTTTGTCAGGGTGGGGGATTTCTCGCAGATTTTTTTCTATTCTAAAAAAAGCAATTGCATGAGGGCATAATTTGTGTTCACTCTTTGAAAGATGGACTGTTTTCACTCGTAAAACAGTAAGGGATACTCATAGTTCTGTTTTTTCCCATTGCTGTAGCTCAAATCGTACTGTTGGCTTGAATGTATTGTTCATTTGAAGTTTCACAGATTGGAAAACCAGTGGGAATAAATCGATCTGGCAATAAAATGGTCTGGCCGTACGTAAAGTGGAAAAAATAGAATTTTCCAGGAATCACATCGGCAGGCTTGTTTTTACTCGATCACGTTGTAAATATTTGTATACTGCAGTGCATATTCCCCAGGGAGCTGAGGTTTCAGGAGTGATTGATGGGCCTGATGGCCAGGGGTAATAATAAAAGCGCACTGAGCACTGTGATCATGGTTGATATATGTGCTATATATTTATAACTGACATATTATGTACGTCTTGCCTGTGTATGTGTGCATTATGCATACAATGTACATGGAGAGTTGGGTTTCTTTGTGTATTATGAGTTGCTCAGTACATACATACTGTATGGATGTATACAAGAAATGTGCATCTGAAGAAAGGCGCGTAACTGTACGTATGTACAATGTATGTATGTATGTTTGTGAACTTTGTATTGTATTTGCAATAATTGTAGGCAGGTAAAAACTTAGAATCAGTGTCATTCATAATGCCTTAACCCTAACCTACCTCAATCCTCCAAAGTCCTCCTTGCAGTTTTCGAGTATTTTGGAGGATTGAGGATGAATGGTATTTCAAGCGGAGGATTGAGGATGAATGCATTTTTTGGGGCCAGGGCAATCGGAGGATTTGGGAGGATTAAGGATGGTTCCTAGCAAAAAGGGTCTAGGGGGTTAGGGTTAATCACATCCTTGTTTCTGAGAGGCTCTGAGAAAAGTCTGGAGTTTCTCTACAAATCTGTTGGCATAGTTCCGGTATTTGCATGTTGGAAACGGACATTAGAATAAACTGTCGCCTAATATTTAATGTGAAGACAAATTACTGAATCTAGTTGGTTTGATGGGTAAAAAAAAATTGATAAATAATAGCTCTCAAAAGTAACTTTTGTTATTTCCCGGCAGAAATAATTGGCTGTTTTATTTTACAATATGCAATCTACATAAAACTACAAAATGACGCAGACTTCTATCAGCAATCAACATCCTCTAATAACACTTCAAAATCCTTATGAGAATACCTGAAGGGTTTTGAAGTGTGATACATACCACACAGAACTTTGTCTTCCCCAGTAGGAGGGTTAGTGCCTAGTTAAAGGTATATGCAGTATTGGTATACAAGTCATTGGCAGTGATTCAACACATACGTAAAGTAACAAATCTGTATACATTTTTAATATAAAATCATTCCATTTTAACATTGATTTTTGTGCGCCCTCAGGTGCGCTATTTCTATTGTTGAAATGAAAATAAGCCACAGCGTGCTTGGGGTCTTCAGATAGTTTCTGCCCTACGCATGGCCAAATTGTGCCTGCTGAAACTACTTTGCACGATTGGTAGATGGTGCAAACTCTACCCTGCGCAATCAGGTGATGTTTGTAGGATTGACCAGTGTTTGTGTGAACGGTTGTTTGCGCAGCATAATCTTGCAGTTGTGGAGATCAACCGATCGCACAGATTCACTCGTCTCACCAAACATATTTATGCCATAAAAATCCCGTTGCACAGTCCCTTGCGGCACCAATAACTAGTTTAACTATTTAACTGATTTAACTCTATAGAGTTATTGTTTTTGACTTTTTGACAGACATGGTCAACGCGATCAGCGAGGTGGTGAAGAAGGGTGCAAAGCTGACGGCTGAGGAGAGGAACCTGCTGTCAGTGGCCTACAAGAATGTGATTGGGGCTCGACGGTCAGCCTGGCGGACGGTCAGCTCAGAGGAGCAGAAATTCAAAGAAAAGAGCGACACCAGGAAGGAGAATCTTGCGAAAGACTACCGCACTCAGGTTTGCTCAATGTCCTCGGTTTGTTGAGGAGGTTTTTGGTTGGCTGAAAGGCTGGCCTTCATTCATATTAGGTCCATAACGGTCAAAACCAGTCATCACATGTGTTGTGGTATGGCGCATGTTGTGGTACAGCACAGGGGTACAGATTGCGTACTGCAATACTTGAGATTAAAATCTTGCAGAAAGATTGACGATTTTAAAAAGACAATTTGATTACTGGGGTGATGACACTGACTGAAAGCACCACACCACTCTGAAACTAGACCCCAAGTTCCCCTACTAAATCAGGCATGCAACTTTTCCGCGGATTTCCGCGTTTTTTAAAATTCCGACTGCGAAAAAATATCCGCTGCGGCTCGTTTCCCACCGTGGCGTTTCCCACCGCGGAATCGTTCACCGATCCCGATATTGCTAGCGCATATCGTCTGGCTCCGTATTTTGTATACATACATAGCATAGAAAGGTGCAGGACACAGACTCCGTGCGCATTATGTAGCGTACCTGTCCAATCTTGCCGTTTTATGAACGAGTCGCTATAGCGCCCTCTATCTACTACAGACTTAGTCAGGTTCCGCATTTTTTTTCTCGCGTGAATGAATACAATACAGTACAATCGGGATACGTACACTATACCTACATGTAGCACGCGCTGGTAAAATGTTGGAAAAACGTGTTTGGATATCGATCTAACGTGTCAAATGACTTCTAAAAGGAAGGACATCATCGAACGAAAAAAAGGACAAGAGCATGTAAAAACTGTTGATAAAGGCATAAAAAATGCTTGGAAATGGGACTTGGTTGGAGAAGGAAGTGGATGAAGGTCGCCAAGAAAGCCAGACTTACTCACATAGAGAAGCTGAAAACATCTAAAAGGATTCATTAGTTGAGAATGTCAAGGTAACAACAATTTTTACATCTGAATAAATGGAAAAAAAAACAAATTTGAAGCATTTTGTGCAATTTTTTAATGGAAAACATGCCACAAAATGTTAAAATCTCTCACTCTGCTTTCAATCCAAGTGGTCAAAAACTGCTCAGAATGCACCACAGAGCACCTAGAATTCGAAATTTTCCAAACCCCACGCCGTAAGGGCTTCACGCTACGTGCTCGCAAATGGGTGAAGATATTTGGCTGTTTTGGAAACTTTTCCAAAACAGCCCTTGTTTTCGTTAAGATTTTTTTTTTTTTTTTTTTTTTTTTTTTTTTTTTTTGTGCTTCCTTTTCAGACTTTTTCCCCATAGCATTTGTACACGTTTTCTTTCTTACCGGCACTTTGGCTACTTTGGTGCACCCGATTGACTTTAAACTTGGCAGACACTTAGACAAACTGCTCAGAATGTGTCCCGAACTTTTTGGTCATGATGACGTCATCACGTGATTTTTTATGATTTTTTGAAATTTGAAAATCGTAAAATTCTTTTCAATATATCTAGCGAACAAAACAAGATATTTTCAAAATTCTTTTTGTTATAGCTTTGGTAGGTCTCAAAGATATGCCCTAAAAGGGAAAAAAATGTGTGACGTCATGATGACATCATCAAAAATGTGCTTTTTTAAAACACATATAAGGATAGGTCCGATCGTCATGAAAATTGGTAGGTAGGTAGATACTGGCACTAGGATGCAACATCCAAAGTGACGTCATGATGACGTCATCACGTGATTTTTTATGAATTTTTGAAATTTTGAAAATCGTAACATTCTTTTAGATATATCTGGCAAACAAAACAAGATATTTTCAAAATTCTTTTTGTTATAGCTTTGGTAGGTCTCAAAGATATGCCCTAAAAAGGAAAAAAATGTGTGACGTCATGATGACATCATCAAAAATGTGCTTTTTTAAAACACATATAAGGATAGGTCCGATCGTCATGAAAATTGGTGGGTAGGTAGATACTGGCACTAGGATGCAAAATCCAAAGTGACGTCATGATGACGTCATCACATGATTTGTTATGAATTTTTGAAATTTTGAAATCGTAACATTCTTTTAAATATATCTCGCAAACAAAACAAGATATTTTCAAAATTCTTTTTGATACAGCTTTTGGTATGTCTCAAAGATATGCCCTAAAAGGCGAAAATTGTGTGACGTCATAATGACGTCATCAATTTTTTTCTTTTTACGCATGTAAGGGTCGGTCCGATTAAAAAAATGTATACATTGAATTTGTCTCCACCTAATTCAACAATTTCGTGATCGTGGCTCACTCAAGTATTAAGAAAT
Organism: Hippasteria phrygiana; assembly: GCA_037893225.1. Taxonomy (NCBI): domain Eukaryota; kingdom Metazoa; phylum Echinodermata; class Asteroidea; order Valvatida; family Goniasteridae; genus Hippasteria; species Hippasteria phrygiana. The sequence goes on from JAZGUH010001198.1 coordinate 37,901, forward strand.
AACAGGCATCAGAAAATTGTGACCAAATTCAATATAACACAAAGGAATTCTGGGAAGGACAGAAACCATGGCTTTCATGTGGCATGCTGTCTATAAAGAGTTGATCTCTAGTCTTTTTTTCAAGTCGTTAGACAAGTCGTAGGCAGACACTTACACCAACTGCTCAGAATGTGCGCCGAACTTTTACGTCATGATGACGTCATCACATGTCATGTGACGTCATCTTAAAGGTGCATTTTTTGAAGCCATTCTACAAAAGTACAAGTCAGATTAAGTTAAAACGTGGTATTTAGTTATGCCAGCATGTGTTAGATGAAAATTTATGTGACGTCATGATGACGTCATCGGCTAATTTTCTATAATTTTTTTCATTTTTGACGTCATCACATGTCATGTGACGTCATCTTAAAGGTGCATTTTTTGAAGCCATTCTACAAAAGTACAAGTCAGATTAAGTTAAAACGTGGTATTTAGTTATGCCAGCATGTGTTAGATGAAAATTTATGTGACGTCATGATGACGTCATCGGCTAATTTTCTATAATTTTTTTCATTTTTGAAATTTCATTTAAATCACATAATTTTACACAAAAAATCAAAACAGCCCTGTGTTTGTCCACAAACACTGCACCATACATCTAGTTTCCTCTTTTTTTTTGCAATTGAAGAGTTGCATGCCTGTGAATGCAGCACATCCCACCATAAACACACATGTACATGTAGCATGGGGCAGCTTTGGTCATCATCAACCACAGTCTGTACACAGTCTATTATTTTTCAAAGTGGACACCCGGAGCTTCATTGGCATCTTGTTTGTGGTTGTTCATGTTCACGCAGTGTAATATGACACAGATTTCATCATGACCTAAGTGATTCATTTCGTTTTGCGAAAAGGTCTTTTACACACACACATTATCGGGGGGCTTTTTCAGAAAAAAAGAAAGGCTGTACTATAATTTTCATGTGTGGGCTGTTCGTTTCAATCCAAATCTTCCCAGATTCTATAAAAATCTACCTAAAGATTTTGCGTGATTGTTGAGAGTAAAGCACCAGGCCTTGAATTTGGTAATTTTTAGGGCAAGGCCACTTTGGCCTTGAATAAAGCAAAATTATGGAGGGCGCCAAGGCCAGTAAGTAGGGCACCAAGGCCAAATTATATCTGCAGGGAGGGCGCGGCACTGTTGATTTTTTCCAGTTCAAAACGTATTTAACTAAGAGTAAGAGTGAGGCCAAAAACATACTGCTTCCGATCACATGGGTATTCAATTATATGTGAATTTCAGCCTAAACTATTTCCGTTTACGCTACGAAAGCTATAACAAAAAATTGCCAAAAAAAATGATCAAAACTTGCCTTAATTAATGTCAAAAATATTTACGGTCGATAATTCTTAAAAATCATGGAGAATTTAGGTCGTACACATCACTATGCACAACGCTAAGCACAACGCTAACCATAACGCTAACCACGATGGGAAACTGGCCAACACTGTCCGTTTATCCATGGAGAAATAAATTTCTCCATGGTTTATCGTACGGTGGTAAGCGTGCATGATGCACTTTGTGTGGCGGGCGATAAACCTCGTGTTGCGGCAGGAAATGTCGGGGAAACACGCTGCGGTGTACGAGCGGTAAAAGCTTGAAATAAATTCATGAACACGGAAAATGCATACACAGACAAAATAGATCAAGTTCTGTGAATTAACGTGCAGAAATCTTCTTTGTCTATCGATTTTTTGGGCCTAATTATTCATCGAAACTTTTGACAATCGGAACACCGCGTGGCATGTGACCAAAGTTCATGAAGTTACCGTACGTATGTAGTAGCGCGCCGAAGGCGTGCTTCATAGCGCCGCCTACAAGGGCGCGTTTCCTCGTACACGAACATCGATGTGTATTGTGAGGCGCACACGTGCAAGTACTGAGAAAAAGAAAGTCAGTTGGCTGCACGTAAACGTTGCCGTACATGTACATACTCCTGCTGCTTTGTGTGTACGTACGAATACACACGTTTAATCTTGCGGTGGGGGTGTTGATGCTTGAAGTATCGGCACACTCCGAAACTGGACCAGATTAATAGTTTGTGTGCATGTTTCTGTACGATCGCCAACGTGTTGTGCATCGAGATTTTATGAAGGGCTGGCATGACATCGAAAAAACAAATGATATGAAGGATTGTAGTGGCTGTGTTTTTGCAAAAAGGGCACGACGGCCAAGGTAAATATGGGGCAAGGAAAACTGGCCGTGAAGACGGAGATTTTTTGTGGGGCACCTCGGCCAGTAAGAAGGCAACGACGGCACTGGCCGTCGTGGCCGTCGTTCATTTCAAGCCCTGAAGCACGGCCACCGTTACTGTACATGGGGCGGTATGTCCCTTGAAAATGAAGGCACAAAGAACATGCCACATTTTTACACAGTTCTGGTTTCGCGACCGTGCGTGTGCAGCGTATATGGCGGAATAACAACAGCGGGGATCGTTTGTCAAAATGGAAGTTGAAATGATCATGGTGCAGCATATTGAACATCTACGATGTGATTGCGTATACTACTACTGTGCATCGTTATATGATAGATCTACGTTCGCTTTGGAAACATTCTCGTTGGAAAAATATATTGAGCACTTTGTAAAAATAAAGCAGAAGGCGGCGTCCAGAAATTGGGCAAAGTTTATTGTACATACGCACACACACATGTGTGTACATGTAATTGTAGCGTGGCCCAGATTCCGGACACGCAATTTTTTTCCGGCCCTGCAGCCAAGACCAACTGGTATCCCTGAAGGCCAAAAAGTAGTTCTTCCTCTCTGTATTTGTGTTTTTTGTGCATCGATCTTGGACTCTTGCCTCCAATCTGGTTGGACTTTTGCCTCCTAACTTTTCTTGAAATTTAAACCCTGTCCCCCCCCCCCCCCCTCCCCCAGTTACATGTATGAACCTGCTCCCAAAACAAGACTTCTTTGTGCATGCGATGTACACTCCACTTAATTCTTCATGTTGTTTGTATTGATAGATTGAAGAAGAATTAAGCAACACTTGCAATGAGATTCTGAAGGTATTAGATGAACATCTCATCAAGAAAGCTGAGCAAGATGAAGCCAAAGTCTTCTACCGTAAAATGTAAGAGTTCACTTGGGCGTTTTTGTGTGAGATTTCTTTTTACACTCTATAACCCTAACCCACCTCAATCCTCCAAAATCCTCCTTGCAGTTTTGGAGGATTTTGGAGGATTGAGGATGAATGGTATTTCAAGAAAAAAAGGATTTTGGAGGATTGAGGATGGTTCCTAGCAAAAAGGGTCTAGGGGGTTAGGGTTAATATCGGCTCCAGGCTTGGGAGACTCTGTGTCGTAGTTGATTCTCTTCAACCTCAACATTGGAATCGGAATTGTAATTCCATTTGTCTGTTTTTAAAGGAGTTGACTCCTTGAAGTTTGGAGTAGATTCCTCCCGACGATTCTGAAACTCACCTAATCCAAAAACTATTTAAAGATTCCCAGAAAAAACAGCACAGGCGGGCCATTCCTGTACATTTCAGCTACCATGGATTCAACCTCCAGTTTGCATAATTCTGTAAGACGAAACCCCTCCCCACGCACACAACAAAAGAATCCTGTTCAGGGATCGAAATATCCACTGGACTGCTGGACCGAGTCCAGTGATTTGAGCATTGGTCTAGTGAACTCTTGACCGAACTAATCCGGTGGTCTAGTGATTTATTTTCATAAACTGCGTGAAATGCTATTACTAAAGTCCATTTTTTTCTCTAAATCTGGTTAATTGAAAAAGCCCCATCATTTCTGGAATGGCCATTTTTAGTTTTGAGACGGGGAGTTTCAATCAAAACAGCATTTCTAACCCCACCCCCAACAAGGTCGGCAAAGGGGAAAAATGGAAACGGCACACTCATTCAAAACACTGTGTATGCTTATTTTTACCATTGTTTTTGTGAAATACCTTCCTGTCCAGTAAAATATTTGTGCTACTAGCCCAGCTGTCTAGTAGATTTTTACCTGAAATTCGACCTCAAACTTGATGTGTCACTGATGCACATTAGGTGCATTATACATAGAGCAGGAATACATAGATTCCTGCTAGAGTCAACTCTAAAAATGCTCTTTGTGCATATTCAGACAAGCTGGCAGATATTGGACATTTAGAGCAATTGATTATTGCCGTTCATAAGTGTTAGCCAATTGTAGCATCTGTTGCATATCACATGACATTCTCTATCTTAGGCAAGCAAAAACTTCCAAATGCGTGGAAGTGGCAATATGTCCGCCTTGTTCATTGAAAACCAATATATGCGAACACAAGTCAATCGTTAGTGTGATGCAACTACAGGCACAATCAAAATGGTATGGTCCAAACATTTATGCACCTGAACAAGTGTTCAACATAAGGGCACTTATGTTGCAAAATTTGAAAATAGTGTTTTATATATAGCTGGAAAGGCCATTTTATAAGCTTTCATATGGTATATGTCTGAGGTCTCTAGCATTTTGCAATCACGAGATATTTGGAAATTTGCATGTTTGTTTTCAGGAATTTCTTGAAATGACTTAAGGAGAAACAAACCATTTAAAAAATCAAAAAGCAAAGCAATAGATGGAAGCACTCGAAAAAAACACTTTTTTTCCCCAACTTTATTTACTGAATTCAAAGATTTTGGTTATGAAATTGAATAATATAGGTATCAAAGATGCAAAAAAATTCCTCCCTTCAAAATCACTTGTTTGAAGAATTTTTCACCCTCTTCACATTGAACGGCCCATAACTCGTAAAAGCATACAGCGACTTATGTGCCCTTTTTGCAGAGCGGGTCACATTTGTGCTTGTATCCAGGATGAGATAAACACACTTTGCACAAGACAAGAGAAAATTAACCTCGGGCAAAACTCGCCCTTGGAAAAGTTTGTTACCCTAGAAGTGTGTTGTAGGTTGCAGCCCAAGGTGTCGACTTTTTTTTATCCTCGTCCGAATGGTGGCTGTAAAGTGCTGTTTTCTATTAGTTTCACCCCAATTTGTTCAATTAGGGAATAAATATGTGCTTCGGCTCGGGTCATTATCAGCATCCAGGCCCCAAGGCGGTTTTAAACGTACTTGTTTAAAACCGGCCCAGCACATATTTATTCCCAATCATAAATGCCTTTTTTGTATGCCGTTCTGCCATTTAAAATTTTTTTTTTTATTCTTTAATTAAAATGTAATTTTTTGTAGCAATACAATAGTTCTAACTTTCGAATGAGACATCAAATGAAATAATCCACCTACCTTTGCGCAACAAATTGTTTCTTTACAAATTTTATTATTTTCAGACCAACAGTAATTCAGTTCCTGCAGGGTGCGAAAGCAACAAAGAATACCCAACGTAGAACCAAAAAAATGTGCGCTTTTTCAGTTAAAATAAGGCATACAATTTGAATATTTAAGAGAAATATTCAGATGTGTTGATGTGCATGGACTTGAAGGTCTGATTTTTGAATTTCTCGTGTGGGCTCGCAGGAAAGGAGACTACTTCCGCTATCTGGCGGAGTTCTGCATTGGAGAAAAGAAAGACGAGCAGGCCCAAAACAGTCTCAAGGCCTACGAAGAGGCAGTGGAGGTTGCAAAAGATCTGCCCTCCACGCATCCCATACGGCTGGGCCTGGCCTTGAACTTTTCCGTATTCTACTATGAGATTATGTCCAGCCCGGTAAGAAAAAAAAAAGGATGCTCTTAAATTTGGTTTTCATTTTCGTATCAGTCACAATAAGGTTTCTAAGAACTCGCCTTGTTTCTTTTTTTTTTGTTTTTTTTTGGGGGGGGGGGTGCTCTTGTAGGAATTGTATATCTATGTTATGCAGAGCTGTGGACCAAGTCCAGTGATTTGGGAATAAGCCAGTCTGGTATCTCGAAGGTCAAAGGTTATTCGGGATTAAATTGTTGACGTAATGTCACACGTTGTGCAACCACCTTGCGCATTCATACGTGCGCGTTAGGTCACGGGTCATTCGTGATAACTGTGTCATTGTGTACATTGCGCAGTTGAAATACCGAACTGGCTTATTGGTCTAGCAGACTTTAAGGCCAAACCAGACCAATAAACTCATGATTATTCAAATAATCTGACATTTAAGAAATGAATCCCAGTTTTCACACTTTGAATTAGACAAGCCTACTTCGTTTTTTGTGTGTTTTTTGTACAAGTTGGACTCCATTTGTATGAATTAGTTTAACGGCACACCTACACATAATGTTATTAGTACATTTTTAGACACTGGTTTGAAAATTGTCAGCAATGTTGCTTAACCCAAACACTGCTGAATCCACACACCCTAGGGGGTTAGGGTTAAATTAATTGTCCCAAAATTTCTGATCTTGACAGGAATCAGCATGCAAGCTGGCTAAAGAGACGTTTGACGACGCGATAAAAGAGCTAGACAAAGTTGAAGAAGAGAACTACAAGGACTCCACGCTCATCCTTCAGTTGCTAAGAGACAATCTCACCCTCTGGACGTCAGAAACCGAACCTGATGGTAGGGCCAAGATTTAAAGTTAAAGAGCAACTAAAATGCCGTGTCCCTGCATATTTCCAATGGAACGAAGACCTAGACCTACAATTCCGGCCAAATCTCGTTGGGCCCCCGACCCCCCTGCCCCCGGTCAATGTTGGCTCTCATTGCGCGGAATGCGCGCCGGCTTGATATTACAACATTGAGCGGGGGCGCGGGGGAGGATATGTTTATCATCACGTGGCCCAAGCATTTTGGCCGGGATTGTAGCTCTAGACTACAGATTCGGATGCAGCCTAAAAAATGACTCGATGACCTTTGAATCTTCGATCGTGTGATTCCCAGGTCAGGTCATATTTTGCCATGTCAACAAAACTCAATTGAATAAAAAAAAAAACGCCCACCCACCACAAGAGTTTTGGGAAAAAAGGACGCTCACCAACTGTTTTTTTGTGTGGCCTTAACAGGGGGAGAAATTACGGTCGGATATTGGAGATTTTCGGACTATTTGCAATAGGGGTGTGTGCATTTACGGGTGGTACGGGAATCGGGTATCCGATTGAAAAAAGCATGGGTACTCGGGTACCCGTTTAAGAAAGCCAAAGATATGTGACTCAGTTTGACATCCTGATGAATATGGACGTTATGTGGGCGAAAACTTAACAGTTCCTATTGATTTCCACAGTATAAGTCATGTTTAAGGGCCTGTAACTCAAAAGTAACTCGGGCGTCTTGTGACTCGTTTTGCTGATAATGGCCGAGCACTGTGTCTAATTTGACCCTCTGCATTAATGCTTTGAGCACCCAGTTTCAAAAACTAAAGGCATGTTGTATGTACATGTAGGGCAGTGTCCTAACCAGGCATTAAATAGTGCTAGCACCCACTATGCTTTCGGGAATTAGCACTACGCTTGAATCCTACCACTACGCTATAAATTTAAGAGTATATTCTAAACAATTTCAAATAAACTAAATTTCGCCTATATAATCTTAAAAACCTTTTACTCAAAACAGTCAAGGAAAAAGTGGTCAGGATTTGCCTCAGGTTGCATCACAGAGCATCTATAATCCATGTTCTAGTCCCTGTGATGAAACCCCATTTTAACCTCTCCTGTGAATCATATCACAGAACTCAACATCACAAGTGTATGTGTGGCAGACACGTACATTGACTGTTTCATGTAATTACTCGGTAAGCAAACAGTCGTATGGTGATCAGGAAAGAGTTTTTAATAAATTTCCGAAAACAATTTCAAATGTACGTCTATGTTGCATCTGTAAACTTATTTACATTATCACTTGCTTTAGGTCTTGTTTCTCTGTGTGTCGTGCAGTAAAACTGGCCTTGGAAAAAATACCCAAAATGACACATCTTAAAAATGTTTCAAACCATTGGCAAGGAACACAGCCCAAGTTTAGTGAAGTTGTTGCTAACTAGATATTTTAAAAGACAAATTATTTTGTTTCCCCCCCCCCCCCCCCCAATTTTGCAGATCCCAAAGTAGAAGACATTGAAGATACACCGCAAGATTCTTAAAGTAGAGTTCTCATACACGCTAATGATGAGAGTAATTTAGTGTGAGTATCCCGGAGGGAAGGTCTTCAAGAAGCCTATGTGATTTAAATGGGCATGCCATTTAGTTTTGTTGCAATAATATTTCTACACCCTGTGCAGTTTCAGTTAGCTGTGGTAATCTTGAAACGTCTTGAAATTTCTTTTCCCCATCGGGTATGATAAAAGCTTGATTTCTTGTGTATAACACAAAGTCCACATTGGTCAGCGTGCTGCATGGTGAATTAGGCTGGATTTGACACCCAATTCTCACATATCCCTCAATTCATTCTGAGGTTTTAGAGGATTTTTGTAGGATTGGGGTCAGTAGAGCTCGAGTTTTATTTCCCTTGAAAACACAAAGAATGTTTCCGCACAGTGGCTGATTTGGGAGATTCATTAAAACCCTCCTACTCCGGGGGACAAAGTTCTCTGTAATATGTGTGACACTTCATACCTTTTAGATATTCTCATAAGGGTTTGAAGTGTTTGTACTACGTGGAGTAATTTATGCATGGATCAACTGGAGGGAAGGTACACTATTCAGCCCTATTACAGCGTGAAGTATTTAGGAGGGTCCCCCATTACAAATTTCTAAGGATGTGACGTTTACACGTTTAAAAGTTTAAATCCGTTTAAAAACATTTCCCAAATGTTTAAATGCAACTCAAATTTCAAAAATTGGACCTTGTATTTACGCAATCTACCCTCCAGTTTTATTTACAAAGAATCTACGATGTTTGTAAATCTATTTAATTTACAAAGCCTGTTCAGTATAAAACCGGAGGTCGCAGGTTCGAATCCTGCTCCTGCCAGTTTCTTTGTTCACTTTGAAAATGTATTCAAATTTACCTAGTCCGTTTCTCTTGTGGATTGTTTGACGAATTAATTTACAAAGCATTAGAAACGCCTTAAGTACTTGATCACATTTTAAGAAGTTTAATTGATACATCTCTCAATGACCGGTAACTACGGTATCTATTGTGTCAATGATACAGATTGTATACAATTAAATGTGTTTCATGTTTTCAATACGCCGCTGCGCCAAGATCAATGCTCGGTGCGGAAATGTTGACTAAACGTTTAAACATCACAGGAAAGTTTTGCTGAACGTTTATCAAATTATACGTAGATTCCCATCCTTACAAATTTCAAAGGGTTTGAAGGGTCAGAGACGAGTAGGGATAAGGTTCCTAGCTAGAATGGCAAGGCAATTAAGATCAGTCTTTTTTTTACATTTAGCATGTAGTTAAATGGATTTAGTGTACACGCATATGCACAAATGTAAAGGTGGCAGTAAGGGCACATTTTCCTTTTTCTGGCTGGACTGCCAAGATGAAGGCACAATTAATAATACATTTGAGCTCGGGGCTTGAACAAACTAAGAATTGGCCGCGATAATGCCAAGGTGAGTTTAATGTGGGAATTTGGGTCAGGACTGACAAAGAAATGGCCGGAATAGGGCAGGTGGCCACTGTTTCAAGGTGGCCACTGTTTCAAGGTTTAGTAGGCAGGTTTAATGGTATGGATTGCCCGCTGGAATTTAACTCGACCTTTGTGCCACACAAATCTTGCACACACTGGTGGCGTATTATTTGAAAATGAACCCGGTTTTAACTGAGCAGGTTAGTTTGAAATATGAGTTTATTCTTACAAGAAAGAAAAGGTTCAGTATTGAAGCTTTTCAAATGCCTGTACAAACAACTGCACGCTGAATTGACGATATACAAAAGTACGTACTACAGATACAGAAACAAGTAAAACAGGCATGCAACTTTTCCTCGGATCAGCTGATTTCCTCGTTTTTCACTTCACACTTATACCATTAAAAATTGAAAAACACTGTACAAAGTCTTGTAAAGATTAGAATGTCCTCGTTTTTTTGTTAATTCCAAGTTGCATGTCTGAGTAAACGCACGAAGTAATATTTATATATTTTTTTCCTACAGAGGCAGAGATTACTGGGCTTTACCAGGGGGACCCACCCAAATTACACACACATTCCCAGGGCTTGTCCAAGGTAGAAAGAAAACAAAACTCGACACAACTTGAAGGGATGTCAGACCGGCTGGACGGCAAGCTGTGCCCAACTAAAGTTCTCTGCACTCCCGAGTGTTCAGTTTGCACCTGTGTCGGTCACTGGCCCCACATTGCCTATAAAGCGACTCCACCTTTAATGAGATCGAATGAGATAAAACGGGTGGGGAGGGTGTGGCGGTTAGAGGGAGGGGAGGGGTGAATCAACAATATGTAGTTAATGTATGTTCATAAAAAAAAATAAAAAATTCAAACGGCGCCCAGTGTTCTCACAAAATGTCTTTCGAAGGGTTTGTTCAGTTTGTGTGGAACATACAAAGCCACGTAGTGCCGTAGTTTATACATGTTACAATACTACTGTATGTTTAGGCAGTTGCTGTTTCCTCAATGGGAAAGGCTTACCAGAGTGAGAGCATTTGCCATTTTGAGATATGGCGGACACAATAGGAGGGTGCTATTTGATTTGGGGGATGCAAACTGTTTACCCAACTCGAATAGCGCCCTCCTATTGTGTCCGCCATATCTCAAAAAGGCTAATTGGATGAAGTGTAGGAGATTAGATTGTGTCCTTATTCCAGCCAGCTGGTTGGCTTATTTGAAATTTGTCAAGTGGAAATGTGTGTTGAAGACCATTACACAAAGCCTCATGGGAGGGGGATGGATTTATTTTGCCGCAATTTTGGCCCAGATTTGCTTTCCCTATGTGAATGGTACGCCGAGCTTGTATTAATGCCATAAAATGCACTGGGTATGAAGGGGAGGTGTGTCGGGGGTTTTGAATCCGCGGAAACAGTCGAAAGCAGATGTGGCCAACTCGATGGGGATTGAATTACAGTACATTGCAATTGAAAGTTAAACCCGAGAATAGGGCATTTCTTTTCACACTTTTTCTCTTCCCAAAGAATTCATTTTCATTTTCACAGAGTGGGAAACAGTTTTCACACCCTTTCACAAAGGGGGAGAACAATTTTCACACCTTTTCACAGAATTCTTTTCACAAAATTTCCCAGTGTTAACATTTCGCATTAACTTTCAATTGCAACGTACACTAAAAATGTACCAACCTTATTGACACGTTTAAGCACCACGACATGGTTAGATTTAACGTTTAGCTTTGTGACACTTTTTAGAAACCATGTTTAGAAAAAGTGTTTAAATGCAAAACGTGTTATGTAAACGTTAAGTCTAAACATGTCGTGGGCTAAACGTGTCAAAAAAGTGGGTACAAGAAATGTTTAAAATCTAAACGTCATTTTTACAGTGTACTGTATATGGATGTCTCATATTGGTAGCACGGATTTCATAGGCACAATTGTAGAACATTGTGCATGTAGATGCATAGCACATCCTGTGTATAGTTTCAAGTATTGGTGAACTCTTAATTAAGACCTCTCATTCTGTAAATCCGAACAGATACTGCAAGAAACTAGCTGTCACTGCTGTTCTGTAGTCCCAGAAATCGTTGACCCAGTGTTAAACATTTTCAGTGTCCAGACCAAAAAAGTTGACCTACTTGAAAAAGCACCTCCTTATTGTGAAAGAAGAGAACAAATGTTGCATTTCTAAAGAAAAAAAAAGTTGACCAAAATTGTAAATGTAAAAGTTGAGGTTTTTGTCACGTCAGTTCCCCCCCCCCCCCCCTCCCCCTTTTTTTTGGTGAGAACACTGAGTGAGTGTGTGTGTGGAGTAGGCCTTTCCGTTTCCCTGCCGATTAAATAAATAACTTGGTTTTTTTTGTTTTTTTATTTCTGTTTTAACGGCAGCTGTAATATGGTGCCTAGTGTTGTCGACATAAATGTGTTAATCATTTATTATTTTGATAAAATGTGGCAAGTATATTACTGAGGTTTTTTTCCCGTTTTGAGTGACGTAAGTAGTTAGTGTTTTTATTATTTAATGTTTGTTACCTCTGTGTTTTGTTTTTCAGGGATGGGCTTTGTTTATTTGAGGGGCTGTCGTGATAAATTTTAAAGAAGTGTGTACACTTAGGATAGAATGTTTTTTTTTTATTTATTTATTTATTTTTTTTTTTTTAGTACAACAGCGTTTTGCATATACAGTGGCATCTTCCAGTACCGAATGACTTGGTGTCTGGTGTGGAATTATCCTATATGCTGTACTTTTCAGTGCTTCTTCCTTTTGTTTATTGCTCTTGCTTCTAGTGAATAACATGGGGAAAAAAAGTGCTGTGAAATTCAAACCTAGTACCAAAAAAGGGATTTTTGTAATGCCTTATCTTGCAATGTCTGGTTTAACAAGAGTCGCGGTAGAAAATGCATATTTTGTGTATGGACAGTTATGTCTAATACCAGAGGGCCTCGTTGCCTAGCAGAAATATGGAAGCCTGCCGTAGCATATGCATACCCCCCCCCCCCCCCCCCCCCCCCTGCATTACGTGTTCGTGTATTTGGGTCAAAGTGTGCGCGCTCACGATATTCGGTCCCAATCAGTTTGGTTTTATTGGTTGAGACGCATGTTTAAAAATTGTGGGTGAACAGGCCACTATCTCGCGTGAACATTTCCTACACCGTACATGCACACAATGTACATGTATATTGTGTTTCGTGCCTACATGAAAATGTGAAGAACAGGCTGTCGCATACAGCTAAATGCATCATTACAGGGACAACAATGTAAGATAACTAGCTGTAACACAAAGCTGGTATTCTTCATGTAGACACTATAGACTTGCCTGCTAAATACTGATTGTATTTCAAAATCTCTGTCAGCATTGTTTTAAGTTTCATGCGCTGTACCCTCTCTTTTTCTTAAAAAAAACCATACAAAATCTGTGAGCTTATATGTCATTAAACATGCTTGTTACCGAACGGATATGCTCAGGTGGTAAAGTGTACATCTATTTATTTTGTTGGGTGTACAGGACAAATAAAAAACACCGGGGAAATGTGTGTTTACCGAAAGAAGTTTTGGACGTGTGCAGTGCTCAAAGCAATTGGGTCTCCTTTTGATGAATCAACACTGGTAGTAGATGTTGTAATTAGTGAAGCACTTTATTTTGTTTTGGGCTGCTTAAATATACACGTGTAGAATGGGCGGGGCTTAGATGACAGCATGGGGTTGTTGCCGGCATTTCTGCTACAATGTTTACTCATCTGTGTGAGGCATACCTTTAAAAGTTAACGAAATAAATCTACCTGATTGATGTAATCGGCCATATTCAGGTTTTCAGTTCCCGTCTTAATGAGCATTTATTTTATTATAAAGAACCGTCATTGATCCTGATCTCAAATGTAATTTCATTAAAATAGATTACAGATGGTGGATAAATGACTTTCTTTATGCTCTATATCGTTTTAAATCACTTTCAGAATGTTCCTGTGGTACGAAATGTCTAATTACATTGGATAATTTGAATGAGTGCTGTTATAAGCACACAGTATGTAAGTGTAACTTATCCAGGGTTAAAGGTAATATACAACATTTGCTTTTTGCTGTCATTTTCAGAAATGAATGGATTTGGGGGTTAGTATTTTATAGCAAATATCCTGTAACAGTGACTTGTTTAAAGTTTTGTGTGCATAGAAGGGAAAGCGGAGAAAACAAAAAATATGCTGTTTTCGTAGTCTGGGTTCCTGACCATACTTCGGCAAAACGGAGCAATCGGGGAATTCTCAAGTCGGGGAACTAGACTTTCAAACGATTGTCGGGCGACAATTGCTGAAAATGGATGGGAAAAAAATCCACTTTTCTTGAAAATGACAGCACACCAGGTGCCATGATTTCACAGGAAGCTTGAGACTATTTAATTAGTCAAGTAAGGTATTTCATAATAATTTTGTAGTTTTTTTTTTAATGTTTGCAAATGTATATTACCTTTTAAAAATGAGTACTGAAGCAACACTGATAGTTGAAACGTGTGTGGGTGTGTGTGTGTTGGGGTTGGGGGGGGGGGGGGGGGAATTCCATAGAGTACCCATTGAAGGACTTGAATTTTTATATTAGTTCTAAGTTTTCGGGAGTCTTCAAACACTGAACAATTTTTAAAGATGCTTGTTCACCTAAAATCAAACGGGAAAATTTGCTAGCTCCCGCCTCAAACTGATATCCTGGGAACCATGCTTGGTTAAGATGTAGTGTTTTCAGTTTACTGACGGCCCACCCTAACCCCATCCTGATAATGCATGCACTAGCTTAGTGAGGGGGGGGGGGGGGGGGGGGGGGGGCAGTCTCTGTCTCTCTGTTGCAGTTGTGCAGATAAGGGTTTAGACGACTGTCTGATCGCTAACAAGTTTCCTCAAGAAATAATACCACGCCCCCCCCCCCTAGCAGTCACAATGTGCCACTGTTCACCCAATCCGCCCTTGCACCAAAATCCTTGCTCCAAACATTTGTTTAGTGTATGCCTTGCTTCAATTTTAATAGTTGATTTTTTTGTGTGCAGCTACGTACATTTTGATCACTTGTTAGATATAGTTCTAAACTGCTATAGGGGAGGGGTGATATGGATCAGTGGTGCACCAGGGGGTGGGAGAGAACAAAAAGGTTGTCGTCTTTTTGTTTATAGTATAATTAGCATATCAAACGAGACCTAGCTTGCCCCCCCCCCCCCCCCCCGCACCCCTATACTCTCCTAAAGTGAAATATTGGGTCCAAATTCTGTCCGTTTTGGTTTTTTTTTATACGTGCCGGTAGCGCGCCTTCTCTACCCCGCCAGCCAACAAACGCTGTATTTTCAGGTGTGATTACTGACGTTTCCGGCCGACGTATAGCTCGGGCGCACGGTACGGGCACAGGGGTGCGTTTTGGCGGTCACAAACGCCATAAACCAAGAATTGGTTCCGTTGCTTCTTGTCGGTGAATTTCTTTGGGAATTTGAAATGGGCGAAAATTACGCATCATAATGAAATCCCCAAATTTGCAAAGTGATTAAACAAGGAGAAACAGCAGAACCAGTTTTCGGTTATGACCGCCAAAACGCACCCCTGGTATCAAAAGAATAAATAACTTACTAGATCGGAAGCGCGTATAATACGCGCGTTTTGCCTGGGCGCCGCCATTAGATAGACACGTGGACAGGGCTAAAATGTGCACCCGTAATAGGTGTGATAGTGATTAAAATCATTGTTTGGCTAATGAGATGAAACTTTTTATTGCAAGGTTCGTCAGGAAATGAATGTGCAGTTACCTTTTTAGGCGAATGTTCCTTCTTTTTTTACTGTAGGCCTAAGGTTAAGTTTTTACCTCGGCTTCATGTTTCCCGAACTGTGGAAATCGCCGCCAAAAAGACAAGCGGTATGAGAGGATTTTTACTTTTCTATTGCGCCCGTTGCCTCTAATTACTTAACAAAATGCATTTTTCCTTGCTCGTCGCCCTGTTCACGTGACTTTTTTAGCGCGTCCATGCACAAAAAATGCCCTACACTGTGAATGGTGCGCGCGCACGCGCTTTGATCTAGTTTTATATATTCTTCTGACTACACCAGTGCAGTGCCCGTTCAAAATGTGCCTGTTCAAAACTAGTCTTAGGCCCAGGACCCTTGTGTTGTTATTTCGGCGCCCGCGCGCCAAATTCACTAACGTTGTATTCTCGAAATCCCGGCTTCGTACTAGTCTTGGTTCCAAGACGTCCTAGGCCTTAGCGGTGCGACGTATAGCGCGCACGGTCGGCGACAGCGCCCTCTATTTTTCGGACAGACATTTTTAAGAGTTCCTATTAAAATATAATTAAAATGTGAGCCCCAAATCCTATAGACTTGAAATCAAGTCGTTAGACACTGTCGTCTTTGTCCGCAGTCGCCACCGCAGTGACCAGCGCTGAGCCATTATGTTTATGATACCATGCAATGCGTTCAACGTTCCGCCACGACATGCCCAGCCCTAACGACTTGACCCGATATGACTCTGGGCTGATATTCATACATGCGGCAAGCTCACTGCATTATGCATAACGTTCCATTGAGAGGGCCAATGGTAGCTCATCTGGCATAATAGGAATCATCCATGGGGATATCTTTTTCTCGATCAGTGTGTCTTTCTAATCCTGCATATTCCCTTTGTAATATTAATCTAAAGAGTACTTTATTTAGATAAACTAACTCAAAAGGTTATGGAGTCTTACCTTGATGAAGTCAATACAGAAAGGGGCCAACTGATAAATCAGGGATTTCCCGTACCCGGTACGGTGGATAGGCTCACGAAGGTGTCCTTTATACCATCCAGAAAACTCGTGATTGCCTCCGTTTGTTTGGGTTTCAGAGCACTCGAAATCCCCAGTTTTTTGCAATCCATGGTCAATGGAACCTCTCTATTTATACCTGTCGGTGCTTCCTCGACCAACACCTCCATTATTTCATTAGAGCGACACGAAATCCGAAGAAATGACGAAGAAACGTGGAACTTTCCTTCGCAGCTAATAACGCGGGACGGTAACATGAATATTCATAATTCTCTTTATTCTTAACCAATCAAACTGCACCATAAATAAATATTCATATTTTCTTGATTCTTAGCCAATAAGAGTGCTCCGTCCAAATTCGGTAGCAGGCATGGTGTCTTGTGCACAAGTTGCAGATGGTTCAAGTCGGTAATTGGCAGTCGACGCACGCGCGCACAGGCATTTGGGGCCGAGGTTGCACAGAACATCCCATATGTTATTATACCGCGCGCTGCACGAAACGCGGGAAATGCGGTATACACGCCGGCGGCGCAGGCAGACTAAAGCCGACCAATTACCGACTTGATTTCAAGTCTACAAATCCTAAGACATATCCTGGATGCCTCATAGCTCACTGCATGCATTGCTCTGATTAAAGTGCCGATTCTCATCAGCGTGATGATCAACAGTAGGCCTTCCAAATGCCACAAATCACAGTGGGCGGTCTGTCTCAGCTGGTGCGGTTACAATAGACACATTATTTATTTAAAGGTGTGCTAAATTTCTGGGTTGAAGATTTGCAAACAGTTTAAGTTCATTTTTTTGGAGGGGGGGGGGACGGGGGGGGGACGGGGGGGGGGGGGGTTGTTTCCTAGACAGCAAGCATACGTCGAGATCTGACGTTGGTCCAATGTTTCTTCGTCGGTTAGTGACGTTGATACTATGTCGCGGGCCGACGTAAAATTGCTGTCTGGGTTTGTTTGGTTTTGTTTTTGGTTTTGTTTTGTGTTTGGGCGTGGTTTGGGTTGGGTTGGTCTGGTCCTGAAAAATAACTATTTTTGGGGACCGTTTTACTCTCCAATTCATGTCCGACGAAGGGAAATTACGGCCGTTCCTGTCCCCCTAATATCCTGTGCCTTGAACAACAGAGCACCGATCTTAACCACAGGGGGGGTTTCTGAAATTTGCCCAGAAAGGTGACTCCCAAAATGTTTCGTCTGCGAAAAAAAATGGGGGGGGGGGGGCTGACACTTTTTCACCGTTGGTGGCGCCATTTAACCTGTTTGTTTTGTTCTTACCCACAGGCAAAATAAGACCTGTAGGATTTCTGCTTTTTTGGTTTGCAACTTTAGGCGTATAGGCCCCTACAAGCAAAAAAAAAAAGAAATGGCAACGAGCCGCGTGGTTTCGAACCCCAAACCACCCCCACCCCCGCTGGCTACGCCTATGTACAATACAATATAACACTCCGAATTCCATTCGCAGCAGCCTAAAAAACAATTGTAGTTTAGGGACTGCATGTATGTAAAGTATCCTGGCCCAGAAGGGACATCACACATCGCAGATTTCTGCGCAGATTTTTGCGATGTCGCACATTTTATCGTACATTTCTTTGCAGATTTCTACGCAGATATTTGCAATGTCGCACATTTTATTGCACAAATTTTCTTTACAGATTTCGGCCAGATTTCGGCCGTGGATTCAGCCGCAGATTCAAAATCTCAAAAGCATCAAGTAAAAGGTGGTCAACAAAGTGTGTTTTTATACAAGTTTTTTTGGGGTTCCATCAACAAAATGTTTAAAGTTTTAGCAAAATTACACGTTTTTTTAAGCATAATCTAAATAACGAATATATTCTACATGCTTAAAATTTTGAGAAGAGCGATTACGTTCACTAATTAGCTTCTAATCAAAGGAATAATTTTTGAGAACTTTTCATTCAAAAGTGCAGAAAATACTGTCGCTTTAAAAGTGAATGTACCTCACATTCTTCCCCCAAAGTGGATTACTATTGCGGATTCTATCTTGCCAATGTACTGGACAGGCCCAATTCTTGGAGGGAGCAAATTCGGCCAACTAATTGGTTGCTATTATTGAGCTAATGACGAGTCGTTTTAAGAGTGCATTTTATGAACAAAACTGCCACTTTAAATGTTTCCTCAAAGTGGAATTTTATTCCATAATTCAACTGATACTGTACTGGGCATGGCGGCATGCCCTATGAGGGACGCCAAATCCGCCGACTAATATTAGCTGCTAATTATGGGGCTAATGACGAGTCCCTATTTTCGTGGGCACGAAAGTGCATGAAACTGCGTTTTCTGATCAACACCGCCACTTTAAACAGGAAATTAGTGGGCGGATCTGGCCCCCTCCAAAATATGGCTTGCCTATAAAAACTGCAAGTAGGCCTACATTGAGGACATCGCAAATATCTATACGCAGAAACCTGCGATAAAATGTGCGACATCGCAAATATCTGCACAGAAATCTGCGACGTGTGATGTCCCTTCAGGGCCACGGTAATATGGGCCAATGCAGTGATGGACCACCGACCAGTTGTGGCGTGGGTGTGGTCGGAAAAGTGGGCTTGCTTTACAAAATTTGGATGTGCAAGACCCATCATCGCTGGCAACAATGTGAATTTCCAACTTGTGTAAGGCCTGAGTTAAAACTTACTGGAATCTGAAATAAGCCTAACTTCACAGTGCTCGAGCAGACACTTTAGGCCTTCTTGTCGAGCTTATGAAGCTAGGATATAGGCGCGCGCTATTTGTCGAAGTGAGCATCCCAGCATTCACCGCGTACAGCATGTACTTCCGGCTAGAGAAACATCCGCATATTATTTCATTTTCTTCCCGGGATTTTAGAATATTGCGAGAATGCTCGTAGAGAATGCGCTGCATAATCATATAGGTGCGCTCACAATTAAACGAGGTTGTCTAGCCGGACAGCTGGTACCCTTCATCCGAACCCTTATTACCGCGTACAATGTGAATCGCACGTGCGCTGGAAGGTGACGCGAACCAATGTATTCCTGACAACTGCATCACAAATTAACCGCGTACAAGTCAGGAGAGGTAGAGTAAATTTGACGGCATTTTGGACCATTTATCTAGGAAAGTTCTACGTCCTTTGGTCTTGTTATAATGGGGGAAAGGACAAGGGAAGATCTTGCCTACATGGCAAGGCTAGCGGAACAAGCTGAGAGATATGATGGTAAGAAGCAAAAAGACATTTTCAGCTAAATGTTCAGTGTGCCCACCCACAAAATCATGCGGTTTTTTGGGTCGTGCTATTTTAGCGTCAACAAGCGTCAACATGCGTCAACAAGTTAAGCGTCAACAAGCCTCAACAAAGCGTCAACAAATTAAATACGAAAGTTTAGGCGTAAACATTATTTCACAATGCCATTTATTTCCAAACAGTCATATTAAGTATATTAACAGGGTAATCGTTTAGCCCAGGTTGGACGATGTCTTCATTCATTGCACTACGACTGACGTCCAGGATATGAGATTTCGCAGTAATTGAAATCAAAACTTTAACAGGATTTTGTTCATGTTTTACCTCGTTGTAGCTAGAAGCTAATTTCATGCCCACACATACTTTTTGTGTCCTTATCTATCTGTCCGTCACGTTAGGTTCAGGAATTCCATATGCTACGCTGGCCGACGTTTTCCAGGAAAATAAACTCAAACGCAACGTTAAACTTGTAGACTCTTTTCATCAGTTTCATACTGAGTTACATGACGTACACGGGGCACACGTGTGTGCGTGCACACATACGCGCGCGGGCGACCTCAGAAATTCTGCGATGCTGCTGCGCGATTTGCCTGGTAACCACTCGATGTTGTTTTGAAGGGATATGGCATATCGTCAATTCAAAGCAGGATCCTCAGTACGAACACGAGTCACGCAAGGTATTGCGCCTGCGCGTAAGCGGGACAGCTACTAGGCAAATCGCGCATGCGCATTGTGCGTGCACACGCGCGCGGCCTAGCCCTAGTGCTTGCGTGCACGCGTAATTATACGCACACATACGTATAATGTACGTATACTCGGGATTACTCGGTCTGAAAACGTTGCTTTTGAGTTTATTTTCCTGGAAAACGTCGGCCAGCGTAGCATAGGCCTATGAATTCGTGAACCTCACGGACGGATAGATAAAGACAGAGTATAATGAGCGTGAAATTAGTGTCTACAGTGAGGTAAAAATATTGTAATTTTGTTTCAAATTTTTTTCCGGCTACTTCTAGTAGCTTTATATATTCTGGACTCCCTCCGCAACAACGCGAAGGGAGTCCATACTGGGCTATGGTTTATGTTTCGGAACTTACATCAATTTTGTTCGATGATACAGGCAGGAAAAGTCACTCTGTGTGCTTGGAATCATCGGAAAGATTTGACTTTAATACCCCCCACCAAAATCAGTAAGGAACAGCAAATCTTGGAAAATAACCATCCATTTGTGTTCATAATTGTATAAACACTTGGCACAACCTTCAATTTTGAGAATTTTGTTGGGACATTTTAGTGTAATATAGGGGAAGAAAGTTTGTGTTTTCTGTGTTAGAAGTTCTTGGCACCATGTACAGTAATAGACACTACAAAGTGTTCACATTCATGTTGATTTCTTCCTCATTTTGTACAGATTTTGCTGACATAAATCTTGAAATAACAGGTTGTACCACATGTTTAGACAGTTGTTATCACGGAGGGTTGATTATTTTCCAAGATTTTGCTGTTCTTGACCGATTTTGGTGGGGGTATTAACCCTAACAGCCCAAGGCTTTTTACTAGAATCCTTCCCTAACCACACAAACTCCAACACTGTGTAGTAAACCAATGGCACATTCTTTGTACTTGGACAAAATCAGGGCATCAAGTCCCATGCAAAGTGATGGTGCCAAGGCTCTACAGTAACCCAATCACACAAAATTCAACACAAATGGGGTGTTTGATTTTGGCAGGTTAGGGATGGTTAGGGTTAAAGTAAAATCTTTCCGAAAAATCTAAATAGTTCACTAAGATATCATGTTGAATATGAGCAAGCTTAATTTTGACTGCAAAAAAAGATAGGAAAGTCGCATTTTTTTTGAAAGTGCGTTTCAAAATTACAACAAACATGAGGTATTCTGAAGAAGAAAAGAATGCTTTAGCCTGCAAAAGTCACTTTGGTACTGTAAAGTCATCTGCAAAAGTCAGTTTTGAACAGAACTTGTAAACAAAATAAAGCTGTCCTAAAGGTAACGATTACCATTAACAGATTTCAAAACCTTGTCAATGTGTGAAATAATGCGCGAAAACTTAACTCGCGACGGTACCGTTTCGTGCAGTCTCACTGGCTGCCATCTTGTTTGTGCTGGACAACTCAATTTTTTATAGGGGGTTGCAAAAGTATGAGGGGATTGCAAAATATTGTTGATTTCGTAATTCGTATGGTGTTTCTAAGGTGAAATTCCTTCATTTTCTTGCAAAACAACCTCTGAGAGTAGGCAAGTCATGGCCAGTGCACGGTGAGTCTGGCAGCGACGTTCTGCTACACACGCAAAAGCCCACTCATAAAAATGGTCGCACGGTGCAAATTTTCATCAGCGCGACGTCATAAAAAGCACTTTAGCGATTGAACACTTTGATGTAAACATCATTACAGTCGAGCACGATTATTACGAGCACGGTTGGGACGAGAACACAGTTATCACGAGCATATTTCATCAGTCCCGACCAAAACGTGCACATTTCTATGAGAGAAAATTGGCTTAATACTAGCCCTAGAAGGATGCTATGGTATAGCGTCCTAGCGCCCAAGTATGCAAAACAGTCCTATGCTAGAAACCGAAGATCAAAAATCACACTTTACCTGCATAAATATTCTTGGCATCATTTTATTCAAACAGTTCAACAGCCCATCTCCCTGTACGGATAGAAATATTCCTCCAAGAATGTCAAGAACAGGAGATATTTGCGGCGCAAAATCGTCTCCACGCGACGCCGACTTCACAAACACGAGGAGTAATACTCACATTTAGAACGTTCATCAACAGAGGGCGCAATTTACAGTCGCCGCGTGCACGGCCGAAATTGCGCCCTCTGTTGTTGATGAACATTCAAGACGTGGGACAAGGTATTACTCCTCGTGTTTGTGAAGTCAACGTCGCGTGGAGACGATTTTGCGCCGCAAATATCTCCTGTTCTTGACATTCTTGGAGGAATATTTCTATCTGTACAGGGAGATGGGCTGTTGAACTGTTTGAATAAAATGATGCCAAGAATATTTATGCAGGTAAAGTGTGATTTATGGCCCATGGGTTTTAGCAAATATCTGTGGCTGCAAATTTTAGACTCCGGGTGGGCGATGTTGCAGTCGCCGATAGGCAGCGTTGTTTATGCCAACGATTCGACTGGACACGTACCACGGTGCACCACTGCACGCACACCAAAAGTCGTGCAACATTAAGGTTAGAATGTCAATTTTTTTTCACCGCTGTGCATGGTGCTGAAATTTATATAATGCCGTGGTTTAAAATATTAGTATTATAAACGAATGTGAGTATTGCCGAAAACAGGTACTTGCCCTACTGCATGATCTACATGTAGGTGTACATGTAGATGAAATCATGATAAGTCATTTCTGCCCTACGGAACCAAACTCATTTATGTCCCTTACCATCTATTATATATTTTTTGAATTGTGTCTTTGGACATGGGGATTCTCTACCATCACCTTTTTCATGTAGTTCAGATTACTGACAATGTTTCAATAACAAAGGTGCATTTTTTCCTTAAGCAAGCAGTTAGCTACTCTGAAAACTCTATTTCACTATCAACCGTCTCTTAACATCGGAATTTTAAAACAAAAAAATGTCCCAAGTTTTCTGCATAATTTCGGAAATTTGCTGCTCTAAATAGTACTAGGAAGTTTGCAACCCTATCGCGAATATCAGTGTGTAAGAGGATGACGTAGAGCAGGGGTTTTCATATGTCGCTCTGCCATTAATTTTTTCAGACATGGTGAAGGCGATGAAGGAGATAGCAACGCTGGAGTCAGGACTGTCATCGGAGGAGAGAAATCTCCTGTCCGTCGCCTACAAGAACGTCATCGGGGCACGGCGCGCCTCCTGGCGGATCATCCATTCTATACAGCAGAAACAGCAGGATGGCACCTGGAAGCAACAAGTTGTAGAGAACTACCGCCAACAGGTTAATAGTTCGAGTTTAAGGCCTGTGACTTTCCATTTCATTTTCTAATCGTTTAAACCTTGACAGTGTGTAAACATTAAAATTGAACTCACGGCATGCACGTGGCAAATTTACACAACCATGACCAAGACTAAGATCATCAACACTCCATTTACACACAGGTACTCATACAACACAATATGAATAAGGGAATAAATATGTGCTGGGCCGGTTTTAAACCAGTTTAAAACCGCCTTGGGGCCTGGACGCTGATAATGACCCGTTAAATTTTTTTTAAAGTGCAGCATGACATGCATTGTACGCATGGCACCTTATAACTGGACCATAAACTGGACTTACTAGCTCATGCTGGACGTCCTGGTACAGGGGCCACGTTTGTTGCAGCAAAAGTGTTTAAAACCGATTAGTGTTTTATTGGCCGTTTAAAACCACCCATCTTAGGTATTTATTTGTTTCTGCTTGTCGATTAATTTAACCCTCAAAGAGGGCAGAAGCTAACATGTTTTTTTCTTTTTTTCCTAACTTCTATCGCTACAAAATACTACTAATACATGTTGTAAACTGTATTATACAGTCCTCTTACTACACTGGTGTATTATAAATTGTAGTATTTGGTAGTATAGTGTACTTAACTCCTAAATAAATGCCTAGGACGTTAGGGTTAATTTGCAGTATGGGGCTGTCCATAAATTACGTACGCACAAAATGCCGCAGTGGCTCTATCCCCCCCCCCCCCCCCTGTACGCATACGCATTCCACATCTCTTTTCGACTTCTCAGACTACCCTATTCTAGCATCATTAAACGTCACAGTACACCTGCTGTAGTAGTATGATTCGCATGTCGCATCCAAAGACTAAAATAAATTACAAAATGTTGACAGAAAAAAAAATGCAAATGTTTTTATTAACGGACCTGGAAATGATTGAACAGTGATATATTTTGAACCAAAACAGCAGTCAATGATGACATGAACCAAAAAAGGAAAACAAAATATCCTGATACACTATTTTTTGCATAGTTTGCTCTTGACGTTCTATGAGTGGTTTATTGAGAGTGAAAAACGCTTTTCACAAAAATGTGTTTGAACAAGAGGCAGTTGATATACATGTACAAGACGTATATCTTTTTGTTCCTTTGTTTACCTCCAGTACAAGAGCAATTTTGGACAGCACACGGGTGAAATTTATACAAGTACACCAGCGGCCATGGCCGCTAAAGCCCCATCGAATTGCCGTGATGCCCTTTTAAAAAACACGTACTTTACGGCCACGTTGGCCGACGTGCCCTTTTCCATTCCATTATATTATGTTAATTATTGTGATTATGAAGGTCATCAAGACAGGCAAGAGCAACACTGACGTATTGACAAAATTGTTTCGTTACGTACCATTACATGTACCTCCTGACCATAATTGCGTGCATGCGACATGCATTGCTATGCACGCGTAAGTGGAGAACGTGGCATGGCAACCATATCAAACGTAGCTGAGTTGTGTAATACTAAGAACACAGCACCAGACTACTCTCAATGTGATCTTTAGTACGTAACCTCTAGTCAAGTCTCGAAGAATTATTACACACTAAGCATGTGTATGCAAGGGATCACTGCACAAACCCGCGCCTTGAAAAGGGGCTATCCCAAAGACGTGCATGCGTAGTAAGACGTTCAAAAGAGGAGTTTAGTTTGCACACCGTGATTTAGAAATGTGTTTTTTCTGATGTACTTATATACGACATACCCGCAATAAGAATTATTCCGGGTTGATTATACATGGTTACATTTGCAAATAAAGGATTTCAGCGTGATATCTAATAGATGATGTCTTGCGATGCACTATTGTTCAAATTTTAATTACTTTTTTTTACAATTTGGTTTGGTGTTTGATTGAAATGAATTTTGTCTAAAATGATTTTTGTGTCAGTCACAAATCCAAAGAATACCATAGTGTTTTTTTCAGGCAATGATATAGAGAGTTTTGGAGTAAGTTGTATAATGCACAACACATGTTTTGTGTAGACTGTAGAGGCTACCGAAATGCTTCAAAATTAACATATTCCTAGTTTGTCTGGAGTCTGGACCAGATTAAGTTTTCAGACTTTTGTGATTTTGCGTTCTCATGCCTGATTTTATTTAATAAGGGGTGGGGGAATTAAAAAATCATTGGGGATTCATATTTATTTTTCTAAATGATTTTTTTTTTCAAGAATTTTATATTCTGGAATTTTTCAGAGGAACATATTTCGCTCAGTGTGGGTGGGTGCAGTGGGGGGTTGGGCTGGGGGATTGATTTTTTTCCAGATGAGTGGATGGGGAATTTAATTTAATAGGGGGTGGGGGAATTTAAAAAAAAACATGGGGGATTGGGTAACAGGGGGATTGGGTAACAGGGGGATTGGGTAACAACAGGGGGAGCTAATAACTTGCAATGCTAGCCTGTGCTACAAACAAATCCAGTAACAAATATTTTTACAACTTCATATGTACAGTGTTGCATCATGAAAAGAAATTAAAGACACAACACCAAATGGTACAAGTATCTTGATATTCTTTATTTTTACTTTATTTTTACAACTATTCAAGCAGTGTCATTGCATGTGAACAGTAGTAACGATGAACAATGTACTCGTTGAAAAGTCGAGTACCATACATAAAGGAAAGTGCATTAAGTCATCAATAAATTACAATTTTGAAAATGGCCTTGGTGCCCTTTCAGTTGGCCTCTTTGCCCTTTTTTGGGGGGGAGCCTTTGAGGCCAAGTGACCTTGCCCCTCTGAAGCTTCAGGTTGAGGACTGCCTGTAGGCGTTTCCGGTGTACACTGCCGGTTTATAAAGCAGTCTTTTTGTTGCGGTCTAAAATAGGCCGGAGTTGGCTGGTGGTAGCGCTGGGAAGACTAATTTACTTTTGGTTGGGGTGAAGGGTACTGTGTTATAACTGGTTTTTTTTATGCACAAAAGCTGGTCCTGATAGTTATTTATATGAGATAGTACATTGATTTCATGATAATTCATTATAAGCGAATTGTCGGTTGCGTACGGTACGCATTGGCTTGGACCCCCCTGTACGCATGGTGTATGCAATGTCAACAACACCCCCCCCCCCCCCCCCCCCCCTTGTGCGTACGTACTTCATGGACAGCCCCTATGTTTGGGATTTTTGAGTATTCTGTATTTTACCAGGGGTTTTCCCCCCTGTAATTGGTTAACAGCAACCCTGATCTATCAAGTTACATTCATAAATACCTAAGACAGTTTACCCGTTCCTATTGGTGGAGAGCCCGTCACGTGGGTGGTTTTAAACGGCCGATAAAACACCACCTGGTTTTAAACACTTTTTGTCGGTGTGACATGAAATTTAGACTCCTAAAAAACTGGTCCCTACTGTTGGTTGAACATTTGTGCGACCACTCACTCTACTAATTACGCAAACGCAATACGACCGATGAGTCCCTATATGGAGTGCATAAATTCACACTACACTGGCAATGCCACATCTCACGTACGCGTCAATTTCCATATAAGGACATTTTTGGCACGAACCATTAAACAGCTAAAGCGGTGTTTTACAAAACAAGGATAACATCTTTTGAACAAAATCATTGGAAATTTATCAGGTTTTTTGCTGAATTATAAAAAAATGTATTTTATGAATAGGAATAAATACAATGTATGTGCTTCGGCTCGGGTCACTATCAGCTTCCAGGCCCCAAGGCTGTTTTAAATGTACATGTACTTGTTTAAAACCGGCCCAGCACATATTTATTCCCTTATTAAAACAATCCTCCTTTTTGGTCCTACATGCTAATTTCACGGAGCTGTGATGAAAACATTTGCGTAGCACACAGAGATTCCTCAGCAAAAATAGGTTACCTGCAAAAATTCCATTTCATTTTCATGCTAAACAACTGAATACATGTAACAGTCACAAGCAAAAATTATTTTGGACTCTTAGTATTTGTTCAAGCCCTTTTTACATCAACCCTTTTTTTTTTCTTTTTTTTAATAATTTTTTTATCCCTTATTAAAATCTTTAACCCTACATAGCCTTCCAAAATCCTCAAAAATCCTCTTTGCCGAATGGAGGAATTTGTAGGATTGAGGGTTTTTGGAAGTTGAAGCATCGGAAGATTTTGCAGGATTGAGGCCATGAGGATTTTACCTCTGGAGGAAAATGGAGGATCCAGGTCATCAGGCCCAATCTGATGCTAAATGATTTCGGAGGATTGAGGTTACTAGGGTGTGTACGAAAACCCCCAGAGGATTTTGCAGGATTAGTGCAGTGGTCCCCATTAGACGATTTTGGAGGATTCAGGTTAGGGGCTGTCCATAAATTACGTACGCACGAAATGCCAACTTTTTTGACCCCCATCCCCCCACCCCCCGTGACGCATGGCATACGCAGTGGCTCCACCCCCCCCCCCCCCACCCTGTACGCATACGTATTCCACATCTCTTTTTGACTTATCAGACTACCCTATTCTAGCATCATTAAACGTCACAGTACACCTGCTGTAGTAGTATGATTCGCATGTCGCATCCAAAGACTGAAAATAAATCACAAAATGTTGACAGAAAAATAATTGCACATTTTTTTTATTAACGGACCTGGAAATGATTGAAAAGTGATATATTTTGAACCAAAACAGCAGTCAATGATGACATGAACCAAAAAAGGAAAAAAATATATCCTGATACACTATTTTTTGCATAGTTTTCTCTTGACGTTTATAGTGAATAACGCTTTTCACAAAAATATGTTTGAACAAGAGGCAGTTGATATACAAGACGTACATTGTACATGTATATCTTTATTGTTCTTTTGTTTACCTGCAGTACACGAGCGATTTTGGACAGCACGCGGGTGAAATTGATACAAGTACTGCTGTATGTTTCCGGTGTACACTGCCAGTTTATAAAGCAATCTTTTTGTTGCGGTCTAAAAATAGGCCGGAGTTGGCTGGCGGTGGCGCTGGGAAGATAAATTTACTTTTGGTTGGGGTGAAGGGTACTGTTATAACTGTTTTTTGATGCACAAAAGCTGGTCTTGGTATTTGTTTATACGAGACAGTACATTTATTTCATGACAATTCATTAAAAGCAAATTGTCGGTTTGCGTACGGTACGCATTGGCTTAGACCCCCCTGTACGCATGGTGTATGCAATGTCAACCACCCCTCCCCCCTTCATGCGTACATACTTTATGGACGGCCCCTTATATGCAGCTTTGAAATCAGAGGATGTTGGAGGATTCAGGTTACTTGGAGGAAAAATGATGTGGGGAGTTATGTGATTTTTAACTGTGTGATTGTTTTACTTTTTAAATTACATGTACATGTCAAGGCCATTTTAATTTCCCATGCGAGGGATAATAAAGTTTTTCATTTCAATTCAGTAGATTATTTGTGGTGTTTTCTTCATTCATGTTCATTTTGAAAGAAAAAAAAGACTAATAGTTGCTGTCTTTGTTTGTCAGATTGAGAAGGAGTTGCACGACTCATGCCATGATGTGCTGACGATCTTAGACGCGTTCCTGATTCCAAATGCCGAGAGTGCCGACAAGTCTAAAACTGAGAACACAGAGTCTAAAGTATTCTACTACAAGATGTAAGACAATTTGGTGTTGTGTTGGTGGTTCATGTAGATCCAAGAGATTTAAACTTTATTGCCGAATATACAGGGCATGTCAAAAGAGTGCACTAGAGTTCGACCTGAAATATATTCTATATCAATCAAACTGATGTCACCAAATTGGTGCCCGTTATGTAGCCTTCTCCTTAAAGTGATAGGTCACTTACCTAGATCAGGTAATCTAATAACTGAGTTTGAGGTGTCTGTGCAAAACCAGTGAAAAATTCGTGTCCAAGTTAGTGTAGGATTGATTTATGTTGAATAGTGTTTGTACAATGTAGACATCCACCATGTAGTGGGGGCATTTTTAGGTGTTAGGCAAATTAGGACCGAGTTAAGGCAAATTAGGACCGAGTTAAGGCCGGTTCATACTTCGTGCGCATGCGAAGAGAATTTAACGTCATGAAACATTCGCGGCAAAGATTCGCCCAAGTTGGTAATGTGTTCAACTTTTACGAATTTGCAGCGCGAATATTTGGCGTTGACGTCATGAATTCGCTTCGCATTCGTATTTGCGTTGAAGTATGAACCGGCCTTTATGTGGACGTTTCTCTGTCCCCAATAACGATGTTGTTCCCATGATGTCTATTGCACGACCAGTCTACATGTATGTCCCCACAATTACAGTGCATGACTGTGTTCTTACATTAGACTCGGGGATACCAGAAATAAAGGGTTACAAAAGTAGTCTTCAGAAATCTTGGGACCCCACAGGGAAAACACTATAGAGTTTGAGGGAAAAAGGAGAATAGTAGGGTTCAGTAAAGGTAGAAAATAGTGGTACCCCGTAATGGTGCATATGTCAAGATGAATGTGTGTGTGTAAATGCCGGCAATCGTGGACTAGGGACAAAAGGGTTAGGGCGTAGACAAAGGGTCCATGATTGACCGAACATCCACGATTGAAAATCGTGTACAAAACATATGGGAGGCCTTCCAAAAAAGTTGAAGTACAGACAAAAGAGGGACAATAGGAGGTCCACGATTGCTGGTATTTACACACTTGTGTGTGCTTACAGATTGGCACTTACAGGGTACAGGGAACAAAGGGCAACAATAGGGACAATGGCACCCCACAATTGGGTCTTTAGAAATTGAAGTACCCCACAGCTGTAACGCTTTACATTTCAAGATTTCTAAGGGGACAAAGGAGAACAAAAGAAGGAAAGTAGGGTCGAAACAATAGAGGTACCCCACAAGCAATAGCGTGTCAAGTGTACATGTGAGTTTGTAAAGCTATTCAAACCATGGACCTTTAAGAAAGAGGACAATAGGGTCCACGATTGTGCCAAGGTCCACGATGGAAAATTGTGTACAAAACATATGGGATGCCTTCCGAAAAAGTTAGAGTATAAACAAGAGGAACAATGGGAGGTCCACGATTGCAGGTATTTACATACTTGTATGTGTGTGTACAGGTTCTGTATATACTTCCGAGGACAAGAGGAGAAAGAAAATACAAAGAAACCTTTCAGTCCTCGCAAGTCAAGTCTTTTGTTGAAATCGGTCCTCGCAAGTAGAAGTACGTGCTTAGTCTATGGGGTTGGGTTATATTAAGGGAACAATAGGAAACACAAAGCATTGTCCTCGCACGTATTGGGAAAGTACAACTGTGTGTGTAACTGTGTTTACCCACATTGATCAACATCACTCAGTCCTACAGAAACTTGGACACAGAATTTGTTTTTTTTACTGCTTTTGCATAAACACATTATGCTTAGTAATCCATGACCTGACCTGGATGAATGCCCTACCATTTTAGAGAGAAGACCCTAGTTTGATTAATATGGTATAAACTGGGTCTCTAAAAAAATGTAACTTACAAATGGAAAATATGACAAAGCTAATGACCATTATTATGGTTTTATCATAAACTAGGGGTAATAAGCTTTCCATTGATATCTTTGATGCATTTCTCATTATGTATACCACAGTGTTAGCAGCCCAAAAGGGAAGGGGGGTGGGGGGTGGTTGTCCGAGTTGCTACACTAATTATTCCTGCTACATGTGTATGTTCCAATTTCTATTTCATTGTATTGACTTAATGGGCAATGGATTTCTTGGGTAATTCACCAGGTTTGGCATCCTGGGTTGTCCTGAATATTCGAATACCATTTTGCCTGTTTGAATATTCGAAAAAATATGCACCTGCAGATACGACTCTGATGCCATTTTAACAGAAAAGTTACGGTGCTAATTAGTCGTGTCAAATGCCGCATTTTTTTTGTTGCTTTTTTTTTGTATGGACTGAGATTTATTGTTCCCGTCAGTAAAACCCTTGACACTTATAAAAATAATTACTGCAAAAACACAGGCTGGAGTTTGGTTTCTTGTTATCAGAACGTTATACGTACCTGTAATGATCTTGATACAACATGTGCATGCAAAAAAGTGTCGATCGGGCAGTCAATAATAAAGACCGGTGCGGCATGCAGTTGCGGCTGACGAGTGAAAAACGTGATTGGCAATTATCGAATATTCGAATATTTGTTCAAACCCAGTTTTGAATATTCGAATACTAATTTATTTGAAAATGATAGCCCTATTGGCATCTATAAGTTATTGTTGGGAGCATGCGTTGTTTGAATACTCTTTTCATCAACGATACTAGCAGTTTGTTTTTCTGCCTGCTCTTGAAGGAAAGGGGACTACTACCGCTATCTGGCCGAGGTCAGCCAGGAGGAAAAGAAAAAGGAACCCACAGACAATGCCCACGAGGCGTATCAAAAGGCGGTGCAAGATGCCAGGGATCTCGTCTCCACGCACCCGATTCGTCTCGGCCTGGCCCTGAACTTTTCAGTGTTCTACTATGAGATTATGGGAAAGCAGGTAAGAGAATTTTGATGTCTTAATTATCCAAAGGTTGTGTTGAGATCCTGTGTTTTGTATTGAGATGAGATGAAGGATTTTTTCAGTTGAAAAGTGGAAACCCAAGAAACTATTAACCTCTTGTGTCTGGCTTTTATTGATAGGGGGGGGGGGGGTTAGCTGGTATGCCAAGAACGGGCTGTGAATGAAAGCTTTGTTTGAAAAAGCTTCATCCGTTCATTACACTCCCAGAACAATACAGTTGAAACACTAATGGATTGAGTACGCGCAGGAATGTGCGTATAGACTAAGGATGGGACGTTTAAACGTTTAAACGAAAAAAAATTCAAATCCGTTTAGAAATTATCCCCAACGTTTAGAAATGGGACCTTGTATTTACGCAATCTACATTCCAGTTTTATCCAGGATCTTTGTAAATATCTTTAATTTACAAAGACATACATTTGTACATAATGTACAAACGCCTTTAGTACTACAGTGTATACAATTGTTTGTGTTTGATGTTTTCAATACACCGCTGGGACAAGATCAATGCTCGACGCGGACAGCACCTCTACTACATCCTACACAAATACTGGGACGGGCGGCAGCCTTTTTGCAATTGTTGACTAAACGTTCGAACATTTAAACGCTACGGGAAAGTTTTGCTAAACATTTGTCAAATTAAACGTAAATTCCCATCCTTAGTATGGACGACATATTCAAGAGATTGAGGGGAAACCCAACCAATCTGAAAGCCTGGTCCAAATAATGCCACTAGGCAGGAATCAAATCGAGATCACCAGTGGTGGATGCCGAGGAAAGATGTGGGCAAATGAAATGTCCAATGAACTAATCAGGGTGCTAGTAATGAAAGTATTGTTGCACAAGGCCTGGTCCCAGTTTTGTGGCTCGGTTAAACACAAAACTCTGCTTAGGAATCGCCATTCTATGCTTACAGTACTAGCCAAGAAACTCTAGGCTTACCCTCTAGGCACAGAATCCTTACATGCAGGATGTATACAACTATACAGAATTTCCCCTGCTTGACTCGAGAAATATGCTTATCACACAGGTTTCTGCTCCAGTTTAGCGGCAATTGTTCAGTCTCATCATACCATTAGTGGCTAATCGCGCAAGCTCTGCATGATAGCCAAACCCGCCTTTGCCATCGACTAATTGCACAAACAAGTTCTAACGATCGTGCAACCTGTGCACAGCCTGATCGTTGATTGTGCGGCAAAACGGCCATGCGCAATCTACCGATGCTTGCATGATCGACCGATGGTTGCGAGAGCGATAGATTGCCTGAAAGCCAGGCACGATCAACTGATCGCGCAGATCCACCGATCGCGCCTGAAATTACCACTCCACAAACAGGTTTGCCAACCTTACCCCTAGGGTCTACTTTTATCCTCGTTCTCCTTACATGGAGATCAGTGGTAAAATGGGAATGTTAACCCTAACCCTGCTAAATGCAACAGAATGCACCAATGGTAAAAAGTGGTTGCATTTATCAGTCAAGGCGTGTCTCCTGGTCCGATGCATTCATTTGTATTTAGTATTATACATGTATGTAAGCCTCCAGCAACAAGGCTGGTACAGATGAGTTCACTGCACAGTGCAACATTGCATTTGGCAGGGTTCTGATTTCATCTGTGTTGCATTCTGTTGCATTTGGCAGGGTGCTCGCTCAGAGAATACCTCGTGGGGGTTAGCGTTAATATGGCGGTCACTGGCTTCAGTTGCTTGTGTAGTGCGCAGTGGCCAATGAGCTATCCCGTTTACATGGAGATCAGTGATCGTAGGCTGTAATGAAACTGGGCCCTGCCCATTGGTGTATTACTCTAAGCCACTGGATGTTTCAATTTTTCAGGATAAAGCCTGCGAAGTGGCCAAAAAGGCCTTCGACGAGGCTTTGGAAGACTTGGATCATCTGAAAGAAGACACGTACAAGGACTCCACTCTCATCCTGCAGTTGATCAGAGACAATCTGACGCTGTGGTCGTCGGAGAGTGAATCAGAAGGTGGGCACTTATAAGAGCAAATTCAAGCAGGGAACATTGGTTAACCTTTTGCTGATCAGGATTCCCACTGGTCATGGAAAATCCTGGAAAATCCTGGAAACAAAGTTGTCCTGGAAAAGTCATGGAAATCAAGACCATGCATTATTTATGGGTGGCTTTTGATGTGAGGAGGAGGCCATTATTAATTAAAACTTATTTTCAAAAGCTAACAAATGGTTAGCCCGACATCAGCGGTCCATCAGTATCATAATACCAAATAAGCTTGTGCGGTTTACCGGTAAACCGTTTTTTTCCGGCATTATAATTAAACCAATCACGTCCGGTTTTGATTTTTGAAAAACCTCAAAACTGTCTGCAACAATATTTCATTCATTTCAGAAAATTAGATTTATATAGTGCACGAACCCACCATGATCTCGGTGCTCCAGGCTCTACATTATTACCCCTGCTTATCAGGCCAATTAATCCTTCCCAAAACCACCTCAGCACCCTGGAGGGGGAATTTGTTTACTCTTACTACACTTGTTTACACAAATCAGAAGCACCAATATTTGTTTATCATTTCATTTTGCTGAACTTTTAGAACTTGCTGTGGTGTCCTTGGGCATTTCTCGAACCTTGGGCTCGGGCTTTGGTTTCGCGTAATTTTATGTCCCCAGATTTGGCAAGGTCTTGGGCACTGTTTTTAATATATATTGTACATCAAAAACTTATATTTTATTTTATAACACCTCATCCACAGATTCTGTGTCTTGATTGGCCGAGAACGAGTCGCATCGCATTTTCTATTTTTGCTATCTTCCTGTGCACGGCCAAAAGTACTATACCCACAGCAAGCAAAGGACTATACCATTAGCAACCAAAGTACTATACCCATGGCGCTGTACTTGTGTGCAGCACAGATGCATGCGGGTGTGCGCGTTGAGCGTTGCGCCTAACGCGTATTGTTCCGAAGTGCCAGCGCTCCAGAGCTGGGTTCAAACATTTCGTTAAGGGGTGGTTTGGAAAAGAGAAAATACATTTTCCACTAATTTTGTATTGAAATAGAAGTTTATTTTAACTGTATTTAGATTTAAATAATGTTAAAATTTTAAAATCAAGTAGAATCTGTGGGTGAGGTAAATATAAAACAAAAAATGTACTACTTTATCTCGTGGTGTGGTCAAACTAGCTTCCCTCGGTGATCCATGATGGAGCATTCTATTAATGCTGCATGGATCACCTCGGGAGGCTAGTTTTACTACACCACTTGAAGCAGTGAATATTTTTATACCAGAGCCTGAGCCTGTTTATTTATTTACATATTCAAGGCTTCAGATTGGCAAGGGAGCTGGGGAATAGCTGGAGACGAAGCCCAACCCAGGGTTTGAGAAATGCCCTTTGAGTCCCTTCTGATCTCTATTTATTGGGGTCAGTTGTGCATTATTATGCACAAGGAGTGATCCTCCCGTCTCTGTGTTATTCTCATTTATAGGGAAGGTTGAGGATGTTGAAGAACAGCAGCAAGATGCGTAACGTAACACCCTTATACGCAGGCTGATGCCAAGTCAGACTAAATGTAAGTTTGAGTGGAGAGTGTTGGGTGGATATGAGACTGTGACTTGAGTCTTTGTGGGGATCAGGGTTTAACCAATTTGTGGCATCGACCCAAGTTGGTTCAAGTCAACAAAATCACAAGTCAAATCTTGGTTCAGTCGAGTCACTAAATATTTTCAGTCATTGCATCATTGTTTTTGGTAGGCGGTACTAATATGTGACCCACTCTGCAAAAAGGGCAATTATGTTGCAAAATTTGAAAATAGTGTTTCATATATAGCTGGAAAGGCCATTTTATAAGCTTTCATATGGCATACATGTATGTCTGAGGCCTGTAGCATTTTGCATTCACGAGATAGTTGTAAATTTGCATGTTTCTTTTCAGGAATTTCTTGAAATGACTGAAGGAGAAACGAGCCATTTAATAAAACAAAAAGCAAAGCAATAGATTGAAGCACTCGACACAAACACATTCTTTTTCCAACTTTATTCACTGAAATCAAAGATTTTGGTTATGAACTAGAATAATAAAGGTATCAAAGATGCAAAAAAAATCTCTCAATTAAGAATCACTTGTTTGAAGAATTTTTCACCCTCTTCACATTACGCGTAAAAGCATACAGCGACTTATGTGCCCTTTTTGCAAAGCGGGTCACATATTTCCTATTTTTTTTAAATTAAAAGTTCTATGCTTCTTCGTCGATAATATGCCCAGCCCCGGAAAAATGTCACTGCAAAGTGGTCAGCAATAAATGTTTAACTTTTCCCGAGACGTTAAGTCCAGTACGGACAGTGCGAGTCGGTAAAAGCGGCTCAGGAAAGCGTACATCCTGCCCGAGCGCAAGGTCATGCTACACTGGGACACCACGCATGCGCTTTGCATTGTTTCACCGCAGTGCGGTGCACGTGGCAAGTATCCAAATTCCAGTGCGTTGTTCCTTTTTTAATCGCAATCATAGCAGATATTATTATTGATACAGTCAGAAGTTTGATTGGTGCTAATCGATGTAGTCCTATGTGTACACATCAGCCGAAGAAATGAAAAGGCACGCGTGATTTGGTTCAATCGCGTCAATGTAGAAAGGTCACGCAAAGCGCCCTTATGAGTCCTTATATTGACAGCTCGGTTACTTCTACCACGGTCTCGGTAAAATTTTCCCGTGTCAAAAGTCCAAGTGCGGACAGTGGTCACATTTGACCATTTTTCATTTTACCATCGTCTCGGTAAAACTTTCCAAAAAAATCCAGTGCGGACACGGCTTTAGTGGCAACATGGGAAACGTAGAAATGGTTTCATAAAGTCTAAAAGTGGTATCAATTGCACTATTAAATGCAGCTTGTTCTAGTACCGTAATTTTCGGAATATAGGCCGCGGCTTATACGTTGATTCTCACGCTGAAAAATGTCCCTGCGGCTTATACTCCGGGCGGCTTATACAGCAACATTTGAAGAATAAAATCAGTCACAGAAGCCGCGCCTCAGCGTGTTGGAAATAACGGAAACCAGTCCAGAGGGACCGAATTGACTTGCAAATGTACCGTAAGTACCGTTCACACCTCACAAATCGTGTGGTGCGTCTGTTCGTTTTTGTCTGTTTTATCGTTGTGTAATCCATGATGTTTATTATTTCACTGGTTAACGTAGGGTCCGGCTATCAGAATTTTCAATAATCGATACATCGGAGGTCCAACATCGATTATATTCGATGTCAAAATGTCAAAATTCTGGGACTCTAAACGAAGCGCTAGTCAACTATTATTAGTATCAAGGATCATGATAAACACATACCTCTACCGCTTTGAGGCTTAATCTACCGCATCTGCGGTCTGCGAATGTGACAAAAAAATACAAGTTGTGTATATACGTATTAAAGCCTACAATAATTGTAGGCTTTAATACGTACACAACTTCCATTTCCAGCGTCCTCTAAAGTAAACAAAATATTGTTGCAATAATGTTTTGTCGCCACATCTTTGCGAAAAAGTCACGTACTTCCGGGGCGCGGGTACCAGTATTGTCCGTAGTAACAAAATCGCGCGCGGGCACCATGCGACGTTCATTTTCACATTAGGAGAATTTTTACCAAAATATTACAATCCATTGCAATTCGCTGAAATCTTTCAGTAAAATATATTCATCTATCTGCATATATATTTATTATTTATCAATTGTCATTCTGGCGATTTAATTTCGTCCTCGTATGTTCCCTGAAGTGGAGAAAAATCCAGACAAAAATCATCTTTCGTTTACAGCAAAACGAATTATTTTCTTCAGATCTAATGAGCGTGCCTAGTTTTGGATTGCACCAAATATGCTACGAGGGATGTTGTTGAATTTCCGAAAACATTGTCAAGTGGAGTAAATGATAATGTGGGAAATAAAAATCATATTTGTGTTTGAAAAAGAAGTTACTTGCTTCCAGGCGTATTTGCTTTATATCAAATTTAAAGAAAAATTACTTTTATACTGAAATCTTAAGCCGAAACCAATAAACATCCCTTTGCATGAATTAGCAAGGTCCCCAAATTTATGAATGGTTGCCAGCACGTACATGTAAGCGCGCAACAAAATCTACTTTGGCCAATCAAAACAACGACTAGCGACACGTGCTCATACATGATGCATGATGCATAAGGGAATTTGCTTCGCGATGCCGGTGAAAATAGACATGCTCGCCGTTGCTCGGCGGAGTACAGACTCTGTATTATCGCGGTACTGGAAGTGGTTTTTACAATGATCTGAACTTTTTATTCATAGTTAATGTTTGACCAAAACATCCCTGAATAAAGTACGATATTTTCCCTGTCAAGTTCAAGTTGATTAAAGACGATTAGGCCTGCAGGATATTTCTTAAC
This sequence comes from Hippasteria phrygiana, assembly GCA_037893225.1. Taxonomy (NCBI): domain Eukaryota; kingdom Metazoa; phylum Echinodermata; class Asteroidea; order Valvatida; family Goniasteridae; genus Hippasteria; species Hippasteria phrygiana. The sequence goes on from JAZGUH010001198.1 coordinate 76,148, forward strand.
ACCCTGTCCCCCCCCCCCCCCGGAAGGCGACAAAATTCACTGAGACAAGTCTACTGATTGACGATTGGGGGCGCCATTCACTTTACACGGTGCGTCGTCGTTACACGTTTTATTTTTTTACTACACTGTCATTTTGCTCCCGTAAGTTTTTACGATTTCGCGGTGGAAATATCGTCCTTCGGCGTCATTTTGCATTTGTACATGTAGCTGTAGATTGGGAACCAGACAATAGAACTTCCATGGACAGACCACCATTGAAGATTTATGTTAAAATAAAGACGGTACTTTTTAGCAGACACGGTGAGGCAAAACATTGTTTATTAAAAATCATTAAAACTCAATAAAAGTCCCGACACAAAATTTTATAATCGTCATTTTTATACAACTTAGCAGGAAGTCCTTAATGCCTGATGAACAATCGCCATACGGTTGGCAACGCAAAAAAAGGAGTAATTTCCGATGCCGCGATAATAAGAGTTGCCGCGATAATTAATAGGGAGTCCGACTAGCGCTTCAGCATGCAGCACGATGACTTGTGGTTGGACGTCGTCGACAGCGCCGCGGTGCGGCTTATACCCCGGTGCGGCTAATACGCCAACTTTAAATCTTAATTTACAGATTTTTGCGTGCTGCGGCTTATACTCCGCGCGGCCTATATTCCGAAAATTACGGTACTAACATTAATGCCCAGCTGTCTGATATGAGCTCGTTCAATACAGGTCAGTGTACACAGGCATTTTCGTCATCGTAATATTCATGAGGAGTGTGTGGTTCTCTGGCAGTGAGTGCTGTACCAAGAATCCGATTGCGGCAAACTAATCCCCTTGCTTGCTGGCCATTCCAGTCTCGGTTTGTAATTGCAGGCATGCAACTTTTTCTCGGATCAGCTGTTTTCGTCGTTTTTCACTTCACACTTATGCTATTGAAAATTGAAAAACACTGTACAAAGTCTTGTAAAGATTGGAATTTCCTCGTGTTTTTTGGGGTTAATTCCAAGTTGCATGCCTGTAATTGGGAATTAGTGTTCCAAGCCAGAGCTCTTAATAAACTTTCATTGCAGCAAGACCTCCACTTATAGTGTTCTTTGTCCACGGTGTGACCGCTGCAAACTGGAAATCTTTGACGAGCCGACTGGGCTTTAATGAGTGCCATGTTTCATTTTTTTATTTCATAATTACTCGGTTATTCAACCTGTCTGGCTCCCATTCATCAGTAAGGTTTGAGGTACGGAATGTAGCACCACAAAGAAAACCAGCGGTACCGCAATCAATACAATCTGGACAATATGAAATGCTCCATGATTTTTTTGGGAAGAGCGAATCTACTAGCACTACACAGTTTAGGGTGTTGTTAACAAGTTTTTTTTTTTTTTTACCTTTATCTCTCACAGGTGCAGAAATTTACTTGGAAGTACAAGGGACCTGACCCTGCCCAAACCTTTTCCTTCCAGAAACTTGTTCTTTAAAATCAGGCACCGTTTGTTGAGCCTTTCTCGTGGCATTGTGGTTTTTCCGACCAAGGTGCACCTCTGTAGACAAACAAGCTTTATAACCTTTGCAGGCTTTCAGGTATTCCTACTTTTTCCTACTCTTTCCAGCTTTTTTTTCTTTTTTACCTTGCTCCTACTTTTTTCTTGAAATTCCTATTTTTTTTCCCTACTTCTTCCTATTATTTTGGCCCCTCAACTCTGAAAAATGAAATCACATGAAAATCACACAAAGGGCTTGGGTGCAGGAGTGCTGCAACTTTACGTCCGAGAGCTTAGTTGAGGATGGAGCACAAGTGTGGGTACAGAACATGCCAAATGAGGCTCGTGATGCCGTGGACATGGGTGAGTATCGACGGAAACTACTCCTGTAAGCCAGAAAATGTCCTACTTTTGTCCTTTTTCAAAATTGTGGTCCTACTATTCTCTTCCTTTTTCACCTGGGTCTGCTTAAAAGTCTGCCTTTGCACGGCTGCTGTTTATTAGGATCTTTCTCCACCCCAGACAGATGAGTGCTCAATCTCTTTTTTGTATTTGGAAATGGGAAAACCCAATGAAATTTTCAAAGTGGGGAACCCACTGTGACCATGCACCACATTATATATAAAGTGTGAAATTGCAGGGTGTAAATGTGCTGATTGTCGTCGTCGTCGTCTGAAAAACCAAGGTCTTGCTGGTAGAGTGACTTTGAAAAACACAACTTTGTTTTTGAATCTCAAAAGGGATCGCGACAGTGATCAGAAATCTTTAGCTGTTTAGTTAACACAAAGACGGGAACACCTTTGCGCTGTGGTAGCCAGTAATTGTATTGGCCATTACAATGTACTCGACTCGAGGGTGTGTTTTAGTGAAAGGACTGAAATGCTATAAGTACATGTAGTCCGTGGATAGATTCAATGATTGTGTGGCAGTATTAATACAATTATCCTGTAATGTTATTGTCGGCAATTACAAGGAGTTGGTTTCCTTCCCTACCCTCCTCTCGATAAAGAAAGTAAGAAAAAATCATCGAACATTTCACTCGCACTATAGGGTCCATCATAACATATGGTGCCCTTTGTCATTGTGTGGCAGTGGTGTATTTACATTGTAGTTGTTGATCAGTGTCATTAAATTCAGATCTTGTCCATTTACCCTACTTAGGCACTAGGCATCCCCCACAACAAATATCACAAACTCCCCTTTACCCTAACCCCACTCCCACCCCACCCCCCAAAAAAAAAATTTTTTAAAATAAAAATCATAATAGTGTATATGTATTGAAAAATGTATGTTTTTCTCGGCTGTATCTCTAGTGGAGTAATTGTGAAAATTCCCTCTTCCAATTTGAAGGAATGCAACTTTCCTCTGTTACCCTGCCCAATCCCGCTTTACCCAGCCTAACCCTGCCTTACGAATTCAAGCCAAGATGTTGCTCCCTTTCCCCTGCAAAAAGCACTCAATGTCTGCATACTTAACCCTCAAATAATTCTTCCACCCCCCCCCCCCCCCCCCCCAAAAAAAGAAATTTCTCTTCGCCAAGCCAATCAGAACTTTAAGAAACTAACATTTTAATATTACACTTGATGGGTTTCCGTGACAAATAGCAACCAACTACTTGTTCAGACAGAATTGATAGCGATATTTTTAAAAAAGTCGTTCTCTTAAAGAGCCTGCTAGAACCTTTGTGTCATTAGATATGCGAGTTAGCCGGTACACGACAAATTGTAATATGGTGCCTAGCTTTTAGACGTAGGTGTGGTTCACTATTTGATTTATTATTCTGGTATTACATATTAAGGTAAGAAAAAATTAAAAACATTGGCAAACAAAACTGTGTAATTGCTTTGTTTTTGAGTGATAAGTAGATTAGTTTGTTTTTTTGATTGGTTTTCTCCCTCCACAGGGCTGCTTCTGTTTTATACATATTATTTAAAATTTTAAAGGAGTACACAGATGTAATTAGATTATAGGATGCTATTTTTGTTTTTGTATGGACAGTGCTGTGCATAATCACTTTAGACCACTTAGATTGCTGTTGATAATTGATAATTATAAACCATGCCGCCGCCACATACCCTGCATATTCACATTACTGTGTTAGTTGCAGCACTCTCGATACGCGGCTTAAAAGGGAATCACACAACACATAGAGCTGCTTAAGCAAAAAAATTGCTTAAGCACAAAATAAATTGCTTAATAAAATCAGGTTAGCAGCCATTTTTATGATAAGTAAACAACAGCTAAATACCAGTCACAAGCAATATAAATCACATGGATTTTTGGCTTAAGCAAATTTTTTGCTTAAGCAGCTCTATGAAATTGGCCCTGGGTGTCACTTGTCAGGCAGTAAGCTCTGCCCCTTGAAATATTGACCAATCAGTGCCACGCACCACATGTCAGTCACGCATGTTGTTGGGGGGATATCATGGCTGTGATTGATCAATGCGTCAACGGGCGGAGTTTAATGATCAATGTATTTACACCATGAGTAATAAGCCATTTGCGAGTTAAATTTGAATAACATCTGGTACACTGACGTGTTTAAAATGCTTTGCACATTTTAACTTTAAATTCTCCAGACCAAAGAGACTGTTACTATATCACATGATTCGGGGCAAGCCTTATGCTAGCAACCGCCAGCTCCGGAATGGTCTGGTGTCTTTGTGCCATTCTAACCCGTTGTGAACAATGTATTGGTGCTAAGCGTCTCTTACGTAACTATGCAAGAATTGCCCCGAATCATGTGATATAGCAACAGTGTCTTTGGTCTGGAGAATTCAAAGTCAAAATGTGCCAAGCATTTGGAGCAAGTCAGTGTACCAGATGTTATTCAAATTTAACTCGCAAATGGCTTATTGCTGCAGTGACTGTAGTTGACAGTGGAAGTTACACAGCACAGCACAGCATCCAGACAGAATAATATTCTGAAGATGCGTGAACCATTTGCTCCTGTTAAAAAATGTTATTTCCCCACTGGAAAAATAGATTTTTTACGGCCTCATTCTACTACTCTGTGCTTGTATTATAAAACAAATCTTGCATTTTTGGGAATATTTCATATAAAGAATGCTTCACTCCTAAAACTCGATTCAAGCGAACTTTACCCAAACCCAGTGAATTAGTATTGTCAAACGCAAGCTTATTGGCCATTTCCTTTTTTGTGTTACAATGCAGTCTACGGGTATCGTTATCATTTTTTTTAAAGAGACAGTAGCTTGTATGTCAAAAACAAATGTAGACTTGTTTAACATTAACCGAGTATGCTGATAATGTTAGGGGTGTGTATATTGTACAAGCACATATATAAGCTCTCACGTTTGTTCATGTACGGTGTAATCTTAAACTGGAATTTACCATGATGTCTGGTCATTTCACTCAATAAAGAATCATTTAACGCACTCTAGATTGGAAGGTACGGCTTGATTGATTGAAAAGTTTCCAGTTTCTTTGTGTAAGCCCCGTTTGTTGTACCATTAAGTATTATTGTAATGATGAGCCCCCTATTTTACACAATTCAGGTACATTTGTACATAGGCCCATGTACATGTACATGTACATGTACATGTAGTCTAAAAATATAGAGGGACGGATATATCCGGTTGAATCTATGGGTGTGTTCGAGTAGCTAATACCCGGATCGACTCTGGTGAAGACGGACGGATTAGCCACGAGAGCAGGGCTAAAAGAACGCTGAAACGCCCTCTCCTGTTGGTGTCACCTTGTACTTTAGTCGGCGATTGTGTAGTTACGGTCACACAGTTCGTGTGTGACGGACAGAAAAGTGGTGTTTTAGTAATGGCTGCTCCCGATCCCATGCACGTATGTCATGTGGTTGACTAGTAAACAACAGATGGCGCTATAACACTATACATGTAATGGTGCTTATTCTACAATTTTCAGAACAATTACCGGAATTCCGTCCGGACCAGTAGCTTTTGAAGAAACCATACACTCATTTTGGCAACCTTCTTAGGGGTGATAAGAGGGACAGGAACCTTCGCCTGTAAGGGAGGGGGGATACCCTTCGTCGTTGAGAGTCGAGTTAGAAACGAAATTATCAGCAAAAAGGTTTGCCTTATCCTGAAGTAGGCCTAAGAACTTCGGGTCCATGAAAAAAAAGGAGGAATAGAAGACTTGTTGCGATTAAGCACACTGTTGGCAATCTGCCAAAAGTCCCGAGAACCAATTAGCTTCTGATTTGCAATGGATCAGCAACAGAGTTGGTATAATGATACTTGGCGTCCTCTAAAACTCGCTTACGGCGCGCGGTTACGGGCTTCATGAAAAGGACGCTAAAATTTCACTATGTCCCCAGCAGATGGTACTTCTTTAAAAAGTGCTTGCGATGGCAATTGCAGCTGTCTGCACAGGCTACCCAAGTTGATCCATTGGGAAATCTCCTCGGCTGCTAAAATCAAGACCAAGACTGTAGACTGAGTACTGATAACCAAGGCATATCAGCAAGAAAAGAACGAAATCAGAACAGTACGTCCAAGTTTATAGGAAACGAGCCCGTCACAACCTTATGCTAGGAGTCCACTGGGCCAGCGCCAGTTGGTGCCAGTTTGCGCCAATGCAATTTACTGTGGCGCCTAGTGTCGCCAATAAGGTGCCTAGTGGCGTGTAGTGGCTCAAACTGCCTCCCAACTGGCTCGTGGTGGCCCGTAACGGCACCAAATTTGAATGTGGCGGCAAGAAAATTTCAAAATGTTTGAAATTTTCGTCGCGCCACTTGCATCGAGCAATCAGCGCCAAGTGTCCGCCAAGTGGCACCAAATGGCGCGAACATATCGCCCTTTGGCGCAAACAATCCGCCTATTGGAATCCACTGGAATGTAATGGCGCGCGCCAAGTTGCGCCAATGAGATTTCGCGCCACATGGCGCCACTTGGCGCCAAGTGGCACCTTGTTTGCGCCACTACGCGCCAAATAATTCCAACAGAGGCGGATAGCCCGCCAAAGCGCGCCAAATGTGCAGTGGCGCGAGCCAAACGGCACCCGATTGGTGACTACTTCGCGCCAAATGCCACCTGGTTGCCCGCCATTCGGCGCCACTTGCCGCCTATAAAAGCAGGGCGGCATCGCAGGACTTTCTCACACAACTTTCAAGATTCGACTCGACAACACCTCCACGCGTTTTTCCTTCACAATTTCTACAAGATTTCACACAATTTTCAACGAAGATGCCCCCCAAAGGCAAGAAAGGCAGTAGCAAGGGGAAGAAGGACAAGCCTGAGCAGTCCAAGAAGAAGGACCCCCAGCCCAAGAAGCTCAAGCTGAGCTCCAGGGCGAGGCCCCCTGCAAGCGAAGATGACGACGAGGGCCTGAATGATGAAGACCTTCGCGTGGTGGCGCTGGCTCAAGCTGGTAGAGGCTCCGCTCCAAGACCTGCCACCCCTGTCCAAGATGCTGCTCCAGACCTTCCACCCCAAGCCCAAGAGCAAGACCAGCCCTCCCCAGCTTCACCTACACCCCCTTCCAGTCACCATGCCAGTGAGGCTGAAGAGGAGGTTGCACAAGCAAGTCCTGGTAAGTAATCATATAGGTCCAGATTATCTACTGCCTCCTATGGTAACTTTATTGACTTTTGTGGACTGTAATTGTATTGTGTTAGCACTGTACTGTGTTGGCACTTGTTATGTCAAAAAACTTAGTGGGAGCATAAATGGTGTCTCTTTTTGATTGGTGCATCTTGGATGAGGGGTTTGTTTATAAAAAATGTACTATTTAGAGTGGTCTTGGTAATATGTTATTACTTATTTCTTACAGCAGTGCCATATAATTTATATTTATTTTAAATATGGGTATTTGTTGTCTATTTATAGCTGGACATTCCTCTCCCGAGGAGGAAGAGGAAGAACCCACCAACAGGAGGAAGAGGAAGAGGGGCGGTTCTGGAGCGAGGCGGAAGACCGTGAAGCTCAATGATGCTCAGGAGGAAGAGGCCAAAGAGTACTTGCTGGGGTGCCCGGGCCTCTACAACAAGCGGGATGCCATGTGGGCCCAACCTGACAAGAAAGATGAGGCCTGGAAGTTCTTGAACTTCCTCCTGTCATTCTCCCTCAGCTCTTCCATCAAAGTGTGGTACTGTCCACGTTCGGCCCTCAACTGTGGGTGGAGCATGGGTCTAAACCACCAGTTGTGCTTCCTTTTCTTCTTAGGAGGCTCTTCTTCTTCAGGATTGGCCAGCATAAGTTGATAGGCAGTGGCCACCTCAGCATCTCTCATCATCTTCTGATGGAGCAGCATCATCACTCCAACATTATCAAAAGCCTCAGACATATCAAAATTGTAAATATTTAGTAGAGATGTTGTTCATACAGCAGCTGAGGAGGGTCTGAACCAGGTAGCCGATGGCCGGTATTTATATAGTCGGCAAGCGGCGGCAAGTTCAAACCAATTTGGCGACCTTTGGCACAAACTAATCACCAAGTGGCGCAAAGTAGCCGTCTATTGGCGCGAATGGCGCCAACAGGGTGAATTTTGGAATCAAATGGCCGTGTAATGGCGCGAACTGGCGCAAACTGGCGCAACATTTTGGAGCAAGCCGGGTGGCATTTGGCGCACGCCATATGGCACCCAGTTTATTCCACTTGGCGACACATGCCGAGCGGACATTAATTCGGCGCCACAGCGAGCCACTACGCGCCAATCACATAATCTTTGGCGCGAACTGGCACCAACTGGCGCTGGCCCAGTGGACTCCTAGCATTAGGTGACCAAAAACAAGCAAACACATTGTCGTAACAATTTCAGACCGATGGCCCCTGGAATGCAAATGTAATGCCGATAGACAACTTAATTACAAAAATAATCTTCAAAATCGGTCGTGTATTTTTTTTTAAATAGCACACTGACGAAATGCTCGTACTTTTGACCAATGGTGTCAACATGGGCGTGGCGGGGGGGAGGGGGGGGGGGGCAATGTTTGCCGTTTAATTTAAGTAATCAAAATTTGAATTTTCGTGCATTTAGAATGGTACAAAATCGTTGGAAGACTGATTTTTTGCTTTTTCGTTGTTTTTTTTCAAATTCGGAACTTGAGTGTGTAATTTAAATTAGATTTATAGAGGCACGTTGAGGTTAGAGGTCAAGATTTCTTTTCATACTGTAGTGGATAATATTGTTGAAATTTCCAGCAATTACGAAATGTGTAAAATCGTCACGGTTGGGAAACGTACTTCGTTCATTGCAAGTGGTCAAGCCATCATGAACAGCGCCCCGCTCGCTCTACGCATAACGAGTGCGCGCGTGAGCCTATTTTTTTGTTATTATAGGGCCTACTTGACTATTTTTGGCTTTTCCGAAATTTTTCGGAAAAGCCTTTGTTTTTGTTCTGTTTGCGGCGATTGTGTAGTTTAGTACACTTTCGCCCAGGCATGAACACAATCTACTTGAACATTTTTCGTTTTGCCATATTCAGAAGAAAGGGCCACGTCGAAGAACATCTGCAGGGTTTTTTTGAGTGAAATCTGTAGTTAAGAGGGCAAAAAATACGCGATTGCGCAATACCCCGCTGTACAAAAAAGTACACGGGTATATAGCTGGTCGGAGAGTAGGGGCTGGGTCGGGGTTGACTGAGCCAAAACGTGACCCGCGTAAGAAAATCATATTTTTCGCCTTGAAAAACTTTTCCAAATCACAAAAGCACGTGTCATTGGAATTCAGAGAAGTCTACTTTAGTGACAAAAAATGCTTTTGGAAGAATCAAATGCTCTAGGCGCTAACATTTTTTTTGAGGGCGCTGTTAAACCTGCTGCCTCGCAATGTTTTGTCTCCCGTTTTACGTTAGATTTTTGTCGTTTTTAACTGTCATTGCAAACTTAGTTTTATTTCAATGTGTTAGAACTCATGTAGCGAATGATGAAGAACCTACAGGTGATTACAGTGGTCGTCATTACTCAACATTTACAGAAGCAGAACGAACTTATGACATTTGTGCCCGTGAGTATCGTACGAAGCCCACCGCCATTATGCACTTTGACCTGCCTGGTAGAGGTATAGCACAGTCCGCGCTATCCTTTTGTGCACGTACATGTACGTTAACTGACCACAGTCGTCACAGGTCTCCATTCCAACCTACAAGTGCTACTTCAACGCCCATAGCCTATTCTCGCAATGTACTACTTGCTTTTCGTGGGAGATATAAACTACCTAGTGACACTGTTGGGATCTTGAAGTCGCTTGACATATGTAAACGTCGTCGTGGCTGCAGAAGTGGCCGCCACAAGAGACACAAAATTCCAGTAATCACATCAGCTCACACCAGTGATGAATTTTCCAGAATTTCTGAATTTGACAGAGGGGCCAATATTAAAAACCTTATAAGCATACGGATAGTCACTGATCTTCATTCTCCTAGGCAGCAATACCACTTCCCATCAGTGTTCCTATGCAACCCTCGCTCCTTGAATAATAAACTGGATGAGTATCGTTCAGTCGTTCTCGACAATGCATTTGACATTTGTGCCATTTCCGAATCGTGGTTCCAGCCCGACAGAGATATTGACTACTACAATATTGACGGCTACAATATATTTTCTAAACCCCGCTCTTCGCGGATTGGTGGAGGAGTCGCCCTATATGTGAAGGAATCTTTACATGCTTCTTTATTACAAGTCGACACCCCAAGTGATTTGGAAATATTATGGATTAAACTTCGCCCAAGAAGACTTCCACGTGCAGTTTCTACCCTGATTTTTGCTGTTGTTTACTTTCCTGACAGCACCATGGAAGATAACATGATATACCACATTCAAGACGCTTTGGACTTTGTTAGATTTGATCATCCTGATGCTGGCTTCTGCATATTGGGAGACCTTAATCATCTTGATGTTTCCCCCCTTTGTAAAAATAACAAATTCAAACAGGTGGTTAACCAACCTACTAGGGGATCTGCTATATTAGACCGAATCGTAACTAACTTAACCGATTTCTACCAGTCTCCTACTATTGCCTCACCAATCGGATTGAGTGATCACTCATCAGTTATTTGGACTGGATTACCCATCATGATTGGGACGAAGTCACTAAACTTGACTCGGTTACCGACAAAGCAAATCAATTTTATAACATCCTTCACCATCGTATTGATCTCCACTTCCCTATGCGTGAGATCAAGATGCATATATCTGATAAACCGTGGATGACTCCAAAAACAAAGGCTCTCATTCGCAGACGTCAAGCAGTATTTAACCATTCAAGACCGTTCTTGTGGAGATTCTATCGCAATAAAATTAATCGAGCCATTAAATTAGATAAGCATGAATACTACCACAATAGAGTTCAGAGATTGAAAAAATCTAACCCTGCACAGTGGTACCGTCATATTCGCATTATGACAACTAAAAATAGCAAACAATCCATTATTTCACCGCCACAAGACATCGACTCGGATGACTCTGCAGCAATAGCCGAGTGTATCAATGCACACTTCTCCTCCATTGGCAGTGATATAAGACCTCTCTCCATTTCAAACTTACCTGCATACTTGCCTGCCTCCACTCCAGTTCCATGCATTCAACCATGGCAAGTGTTTTCAAAGCTTTCGAAAATCAGCAGTAGCAAGGCTAGCGGCCCTGATGGCATCCCAGCTAAGTTAATACGAGAATTCGCATGTGAATTAAGCTCGCCCCTGACGGACATTCTTAATGCATCATTCAAGCAATCAATAGTTCCTCCTCAGTGGAAGAAAGCAATTGTCGTTCCGGTACCTAAATCCAACCCCCCTACATGGAATCAACTCGGACCTATTTCATTAACTGATCATTTTGCCAAAGTTGCGGAGTCATTCGTCATTGGATGGATCATGGAGGACATTGAATCTTATATTGACCCCAATCAATTTGGAGCCAGGAAAGGGTATTCTACTACTCACTACCTGGTAAAACTCCTCAACAATGTATTTCAACATGCTGATAAACCAAAAAGCCTCACACGAATAGTTGTTACTGATTTTAGCAAAGCTTTCGATCGTGTGGACCATAATATAGCCATCACCAAATTACTGGACATAGGTGCTCGGCCATGTATAGTCCCATGGATCGCCGACTTCTTGTCGCATAGACTTCAATGTGTTAGATATCATGACTCTCTCTCAAGTTGGTCAGTACTCCAAACTGGGGTCCCTCAAGGAACTCTTACAGGCCCTGCAGTATTTCTCACTATGATAAATGATGCAGCGGTGCCTAGTGAGAGTTGTAATTTCACTCTGAAATACGTGGATGATCTGACCTTGATCGAGAACATAGATTTCAACAGAAATAGCAACATGCAGCAAGTTCTTGACCGATTTGATTTGTGGGCATTAGAAAACAATATGTTGATAAATCCAGCAAAATGTTTTTCTATGGATATTACCTTTGCTAAGAATCCTACACCTCTAGTTCCGTTTCAACTTTCTGGTCAACAACTTCAATCAAGTGGTATCCTCAAAATTCTTGGCATTAAAGTGACTAGTGATCTTAAATGGGACATACACATTTATGACATTATAAGTAAAGCCAGTGGGCGGTTATTTATGTTAACAACCCTTAGAAGATTTGGCCTAGCGATCAAAGACCTCATTACCATTTATGTTGGTTTTATTCGACCACTATTAGAATACGCTGTCCCAGTCTGGCATCCAGGTCTTACTATTAAGCAGCACAACTTATTGGAACGCATACAAAAAAGAGCCTGTAGGATTATTTTAGGTAATGATTATTTGTCCTACCACCATGCCCTACAGGTATGTAAAATCCAAGACCTCAAACAACGCCGGCAGGATATTTGCCTTAAATTTGCTAAGTCCCTTATGAGCCACAAAGAATTTAGAAATTGGCTTCCAAAAACTAGAGGAGAGAGTAATGGTCTCTTTTTACGAAACTCGCATTTTTTATCACTTCCAAAAGTACGCACCCAGAGACATGCTAATAGTGCAATTCCTTATATGGTTAAACTACTAAATGAAACCTGTTTTTAATTGTTCAATATTTCATCTTAGCAATTTGGTGCAATAGTGAATGTTACACTTTTTTGTAAAATCATCTTATATTTATTTATTGCATTTTTCGTCTTTTGGTTCTTTTTCTAAAGGTTTTTTTATGTGTGTATTCTTTCTGAAATTGTGAAACGAATCTTTCAATGTTTAACCTATTTTAACTTGTTAATGAAGCTTAGCTTTTTATTGTTATTTTGTAATACTCATCATTGTAAATTCAATGCAATTTTGCCTTTGGCAACCAAGTTGAATTTTAATAAACCATTTAAAAAAAAAAAAAAAAAAAAAAAACATGAACACAATTAATACACAAATCCTAAACTACACAATACCCACTATTTTGGTTTCTTCATTAAGCTAAATTTTCTCGGCGGCACTTTGGTCACTAAACAACATCAGATCTTAATAAAACTTAACACAAACATAGACCCTAAGCTCAAATAGTGTGCCGAAGTGTGACGTCACGATGACGTCATCACGTGTCACGTGACGTCATCATAAAGGTGCATTTTTCAAGGGCCCATATCTAGAGAACCGTAGGTCCGATTGCCTTTAAACCTGGTATGTTGGTGAGCCACCACGTGTTATAGATGAAAATTGAGGTGACGTCATGATGACGTCATCATACGATTTTATAGTAATGTTTAAGTTTTTGAATCTTAAAGTTTCTTAAAGCCATATCTCATCGACAGAACATGCTAAATTCAAAATTCTTTTTGTAATAGATGTTAGCTCCTATATTCTTTTACATAAATAGGAAAAATGTGTGACGTAATCATGACGTCATCAAAAATGTGCTTTTTTGAAACACATTATAAGGGTAAGTCCGATCGTCATAAAAATTGGTGGGTAGGCAGATATTGTCAATAGCATGCAAAATCCGAAGTGACGTCATTGTGACGTCATCGGCTGATTTTCTATGAATTTTTCAATGTTTCAAATTTCAATGTACTCTCAAAATTTTACACTGTCATTGATGAGATTGACTCTAGACTCGACCCAGGCCAAGACCGCGTTGCAAATGTTTGCTTTGACAAGTACAGTTGTGATGACGTCATCGTGGGTTACGTGACGTCATCTTAAAGGTGCACACTTTAAGGTCCTATATCTAGAGAACCGTACGTCTGATTGGGTGCAGTCTTAATGCTGATAGGCCAGGATTTGTTACAGATAAACAAAATTGATGTGACGCCATGATGACGTCATCATGACGTCATCTAGAGGTCATTAAATTCAAGTCAAAATTTGGTATATTTAGCAATCTCTTATGACAAAAACCTTCGGAAGTTTTATACACTGTATTTTTGTGTACCTAATTCCAAGTTCTTATGATCATAGCTCACTCCAGCGTCAAAATATACCCATTTCAATATTTAGCTCCAAAACAATATGATAACAAAGGAATTCTGGGAAGGCAGTGTAACCAAGGGTGTCATGTTGCACGTTTCTACAATCCAACGTAAACGTGTGTGGAGTTGCGCTGTAAGAGCAAAGTCAGTGTAGAGTGTGTGTGGCCCGGTGCGATACAAAGTGATACACGCAGCTCTAGTCTCTGGCTCTGCAGCGCATGCAGCGTGTACCAATGGTGTAAGGTGGCTCAGAAGGGACATCGCAAATCGTGGGATATCAAAAATCCCATAGGCAATGCACGTTTCATTCTCGCCGGCGCTTTTGGCAGTAAACAGATCTTTCATCTTGATGAAAGTTTGCGTAGACTGAGACCCTGTGCTGAAATCGTGCATATTGCTCTGACGTCATGATGACGTCATCACGTGTCACATGACGTCATCTTAAAGGTGCATTTTTGAAGGGCCTATATTTAGAGAACCGTAGGTCTGATTAGATCAAACGTGGTAGGCTGGTAGGTGAGCATGTTATAGATGAAAATTGATGTGACGTCATGATGACGTCATCATACGATTTTATAGTATTGTTTAAGTTTTTGGACCTTAAAGCCATATATCATCAACAGAACATGCTAATTTAGAAATTCTTTTTGTAATAGGTTTGTTAGATCATACATAATTGTATATAAATGTGAAAAATGTGTGTTGTCATGAGGACGTCATCAAAAAATGTGCTTTTTTGAAACACGTATAAGGGTACATCCGATCGTCACGAAAAAGTGTGGGTATACAGATATTGTCACAAGAATGCAAACTCCGAAGTGACGTCATGATGATGTCATTATGTGTCACGTGACGTCACCTTAAAGGTGCGTTTTCAAAAGGGGCCATATCTAGACAGTTGTTGGACCGATTAGGGTGAAACCTGGTATGTTAAAAGGCCGGTAATTGAATATGATTTTAACATGGTTACGTTGTTGAATCTGTAAGCCATATCCCGTCAACAGAACAAACTACTTTCGAAATTGTTTTGAAATAAGTTTGTTAGGTCATAAATAATATGTAAAAAATAGAGGCGATTGATGTGGAACATCATAATGACTTTATTAAAGGCGTAATTTATAGACACATATAAATTGGTAGATCCGTCGGATTGTCACGAAACTTGGTGGGTAGTCGAATTTCTCATTAGTAGGCAATATTCTAAGTGACATTATAGCAAATAATATGGAAAAGCCCTATGTTCTGTTTAGGAAACAGACATATAGCTCTCGTTTATAATAGATTTGTTTGCTTTTCTAAAATATTAATTTGACATCCATGGGTGTCACCAGGATTTTTTCTAGAGGTGGCAAAGCACTTAATACCACAAAGCAGCAAAGGGAGAAATCACCGGCCTTGGAAAATCGAAGGGGGCTGCTGGACATCATTCGACGCTTTGTTCAATACCGCGATACCTAGGTCTATTGTAGCCGCATTTCAGGCCCCTTTCAGCAGGTTTCGAGTGTTAAATATACATTCAATTGAGTACGACATTGACTTCTCACCTCGTCTTCTTTTGTATTTTTTGGTTCACCCACAGAACGTATCTCCCTGTTTATTGACAGTTTTCTCAAACCCCTCGTTCCACAGATCCCATCATACATCCATTGACACCCCAGACTTATGCGCAAGCTATATAGAAGGGTTCAAGAACCAGATTCCCAGCACAGCCATCATTGGGACTTTTGATGTCTCATCTCTGTATACCAACATTCCCCACACGAGAAAGGTAGTCATGCTTGTTCATCGGCCCTGGCTAAGGCCGGACACACAACCCCACCCACACAGTGATATTGGCAGGCCTCATGAGACTTGTACTACCAAGATAATTTTTTATTCCTTTAGGTAAACACTATATACAGGTACGGTACAGCCATGGGCACTCGCATGGCCCCCTGCTTTGCATGCCTCTTTATTAGCGACCTCGAAGAGCGCATGCTTGCCTCAACATAATGTCACCCCTGGGTATGGTGGAGATATATTGACGATGTATTTTTGCATCTGGACCAGTGATCAAGACAGTCTAGTGACTTTCATTAATCACATTAATTCCTTCCACAGGACCATCAAGTTTACATCAAAGTATTCAGTTCGTCAGACCAACTTCCTGGATGTCACCATCCGCAAGGAAGACAACTCGGTAACCACTGACCTGTATTCTAAACCCACAGACACCCACACAGTCATGTAAACGGGTGCAATCGTGGACCTCCCATTGTTCCTCTTTTGTTTATACTCTAACTTTTTCGGAAGGCCTCCCATTGGTTTTGTACACGATTTTCAATCGTGGACGTTAGGTCAAACGTGGACCCCTTTGTCTACGCCCGAATTCTTTTGTCCTAGGTCCACGATTGCCGGCATATACAAACTCACACGTACCTCCATTCCTCCAGCTGTCACCCCAGGCATTGCAAGACAGGCATAGCATTCAGCCAGACACTTGAAGGATTTGTTCTAATAGTTCTGACTTTTCCCATCATATACAGGCACTGAAGAACAACTTGGTTGCCACCCAGCAAACACAAAACGTTCAAAAAAACGTTTTGGTTAGGTTCTACTACGTCACTTACGTCTTCGTCTTAAAAGGACGTTTTTAAAACGCGTATAAAACGTTGCAGATTACGTACAATTCAGAGGTTTTTGCAGGACGTTCTAACAACGTTTTGCAGACGTTAGAAAATGTACCTACATCAAACTATCTTTTGCGACGTTTGAAAAATGTTTTTCGGACGTCAGAAAATGTACATAAATTAAACGGTCTTCTAGTGAAGTTTTAAAAACGTATTTTCCCGAACGTTTAAAAAACCTTGAAATCAAACGTACAGAAACTAACACAAAACATTTAAAAAACGTTTTGGTTAGGTTCTTTATAGGCCTAGGTTACTTACGTCTTCGTCTTCAAAAACTTTTTTAAAACGTGTCTTAAACGTTTACGTATAACTCGGAGGTCTTAAGTACGTTTTTCCCAGAACGTTCGCGTAACGTTTTTTGGACGTTGCAAAATGTACCAACAATAAACGTTCTTTTGTGACATTTAAACAACGTTTTTTCTAGACGTACCAACTGACCAATCAGAACTGAGAAAATTTGTGTTCACAAAAGTCATGTTAAATGTTGGTGTTTAGTTTTGTGTAATTATTCAAACAATGTTACATAGGAAATATGGATTTTTTGCAAACATAGCCACTAACCCAGACACACTATCGAGGCCAGGAATTGAACCAATACCTAAAAACGGTCAGAGAGCTGCTCAATCCACAAGGCAAAAATCTACGATAGACTTAACAGATAGACTTAACAGATGGCGTTATCTACAATCCGGGGGATTCTCATTCGCCCATCTTAATGTGAGAAGTTTAATAAACAAATTTGACCAATTTAAAATTTTAATGTCTACAAATCCATTCGATATCATCTGTCTAAATGAAACTTTCTGCAATGCCTCAATCTCCGACGATGAAATCACATTACCAAATTTTTCCATTGTCAGAAAAGACAGGAACCGGCATGGTGGTGGGGTTGACATGTACATCCGAAACAATTTAACTTTCACTCGTCGTGAGGATCTTGAAACAGATGATGTCGAGTGCTTATGGGTTGAAATTAAGTGTAAACAAAGACAGCCTGTGCTTATTAGTTTTATTTATAGGCCACCTTCAAGCTCTGTTGAATTCATTGATAAACTAAGTGATATTATTAATAAGGCCTCCTGTGAATGTAAAGAAATTATTGCAACTGGGGACTTTAATTATGATGTTTCAGTTGACGATGATAGTTTGAACTCAAACCCAATTATTTCTTGTTTTGGTTTATTCCAATTGGCGCAACTCATACATGACTCAACACGTGTCACTGAGTCCACTCAAACAATAATCGATCTCATTTTCAGCTCCCATCCAGAGCTAATAAAGGAATGTGGTGTATTACCAGTCCTAATCAGTGACCATTATCTTGTTTATGGTCAACATAGTTGGAAAACGCCAAAAATTTAAGGTCGCTCAATAAATTTTCGATGTCTTACAAATATAGACAATGGTGCCTTTAAAGACGACCTCCTTAATGCACCATGACAAGATGTACTGGACTCTTATGATGTTGATGAAGCGTGGTGCAAATGGCACTCCATATTTATGAGTATTATTAACTTTCATGCGCCAATCAAAACTAAACGTATTCGGGGTGCCTCTTTACCTTGGCTCGATTGCGAAATTCTTAAACTTATGAGACAGCGGGATCGTGCACACAAAATCGCAAAACGCTCAGGCTTACAGATCGATTGGGACTCTTACAAAAAGCTGCGGAACAATGTAACTAATAAAATCCGCACTAAGAAGAGCGAATACTATACATCAGCCATAGAAGAAAATAAAAGCAATTCATCTATGCTATGGAAAAAACTAAAGGAGGTACTTCCTAAAAAACAGAAAATTGCTCCAAATTCTATCACTTCCCCAAATGGAGAAAATATTGACGATCCCACTGACATTGCTGATACATTAAATGAACACTTTTCTACGATAGGAAAACGTACAGCTAGAAATTGCCCATCGGGCGAACTTGAAAACAATGATACCTACGCCTCTATCGTTGATTCTCTACATGAACTTGAAGAATGCACTGTACCTAATATTACAGAAGAGTTCGTTCAAAACAAATATCATCCATGTCGGTTGGGAAAGCAACAGGTCCGGATGGCATCAGTGTTAAAATGATTAAAATTGCTTCCCCTTATATTACTAAATCTTTAACTTATATTTTTAACCTCTCCATAACATGCGAGCAATACCCTAAGGATTGGAAACACGCCTTGATAACACCAATTCACAAGGGAGGAGATAAATGTAGCACAGGTAATTATCGGCCTATTTCTATACTGCCAATTATCTCTAAGATTCTAGAAAGATGGGCGCACTCGGCAGTATATAGCTACCTCGATGATAACAATTTGATACCTAGTTGCCAATCGGGATTTAGACCCTTGCACTCAACTGAAAGCACTCTACACGATTTAACAAACAAGTGTTTTGAGGCTATGGAGCAAGGTGAAGTTACAGGTAGCGTGTTCATAGATCTCAGTAAAGCTTTTGATTGTGTGGATCATGTAATCCTACTAGGCAAATTGAAGAAGCTGAATTTGTCATCTTCTGGAATTAATTGGTTTAAGTCGTACCTGGGCGGTCGTAGTCAGTCTGTAAATATTAAGGGCACAATATCGAAGGTCTTGCCCATAGACAGGCGTTCCACAAGGGTCGATCTTAGGGCCACTTTTATTCATTGTTTATAGTAGTGATTTTCCATCCTGTATACCCCAAAATTGCAACTTATTTATGTATGCAGATGACTCCACGTTAACTTGTAGCTCCTCTAGTATTAGAAATAGAAAGGAACTTGAATGTAGCTCTTTCTAGTATTCACAACTGGTGCCAAAGAAACAAACTAGCATTAAATGCCAACAAAACCAAATGTATGCTTATTGGTTCAAGGCAGAAAATATCCAACGTCGACCTAAACGTGTGCATTGCTGATAAGGTTATCGAAAAAGTGAAATCTTGTAAATGCTTGGGTGTAGTTGTTGATGAAACATTAAGTTGGGGTACACATGTTGAATACGTAAGGAAGACTGTTTCGTCTAAATTGGGTGTGTTAAACAGAATTCGTGATTACGTTCCCCAAAGCAGCCTGCACACACTCTTTGTAAGTTTAGTTATGCCATCTTTAGAGTATTGCTGTACGGTGTGGGGAGGAAGGTACATATCTCACGACAATACCCTCAACAAATGTCTAAAAAGAGCCGCACGGATAATCCTTAAATGTACCTCCCTCACCCCCTCAGCTGATATGTTTGCCAGACTAAATTGGATTCCTTTTAAAGAAAGAGTTCAGTTCAAAAAGGCTATCTTTGTTTTCAAAAGCCTTAACAAAATGACTCCTTTGTACATGACAAATCTGTTCACACCACTTACAGTGATTCGTGAAACACGAAAATCGACCCAAATGGCACTGAAGGTTCCTTTCGCAAAAAAGGAATGCTACGTGACAAGTTTCGCTGTGAGTGGTGCCAGTATATGGAATAATCTGCCTGAACAAATGAGAACCATAAACTCTTTAAGTACATTTAAATCGGAGCTACGTAAAGCCATCTATCAGTGATATTTCTGTAATTTACGCTGAACTGCGGAGTTATAAACTTGGTTGCCAAAATACTTTGGAGCCGGATGGGAATTTCCCCTTGTTTTTCACCCTAAAAGGTTTTTTTTCGCGGGTTTTTCGCCCATCCCGTAAATCAGCAATAGGCTTCTACTGGAGAGTTGAAAAGTTAACCGAAGATATATGTATTTGTGTAAACATTATTGTATTTGTTTAAATATTTTGTATGAATGTGTAAATATTCAATTTTAACTAATAATATGCAGGGCCCCAATGGAAACCAGTTTTTAACTGTTTGGGCACACCCTGGGTAAAGAAATGTAATAATAAATAAATAAATAAATCTCCTTTTGTATTCAAATATTGTACTTGTTCATGGAAAACCATGACTTTTATCATGGCAGGAAAAGTTGAATATAAAGGTAACTCACGACAATGCCTAGTGGTGTGTAGTAGGTTATCGTTTTTGTATACATTCGTAGCTTTATATATCGTATCTTTGCATATATAATCCCAGCCAGCAAGCCCAAGTGGGGCCTTGTTGGGCCTTTGATGGGCAACTGAGTGGGTCCCAATTGGGTTGCCCATATGGGCCCCATACAGTTTTGGCTGATGGGGCCACTTAAAGAGAAACTAAAACGCCAATTTTGTTTTTGACTTTTTGGACTTTTCCGACAGTTTAAATACTCTTTTAACTGATGGAGATTAGTTTGCAGACGAGAGGGATTTTTTTATTAAAAAAAAGGATTGTTATTCTGAACCATTTATCATGTTTCGCAAAAGCTCATTATGTATGTTAAATGTATGTACGTGACCCCGTGACGTACACGTATAGATTCGGTTGATGCTACAGCCAAACACTATGCATGTACGTACGTGGAGTTGATGCTGCTGGAAGAGTTATTGTCGACATAACTCCTCCGTTTTCCCGACTATTTTGTCTATTTTTGATATTATTTCAGTATGAGCATGGTTCTGAGATAATCATTATGCCTCGATCGTGTGTAGTTGGGGGTTGCACGAGGAACAGCAACAAAAACCCTGACCTAACCTCACTGCGATTCCAAGTGCTGAATGGAGTTCAAAGGCGACAGTTGGTCCGCTTTGTAGACAATACAATATCTGATTTTGGGCTGTCGAAATGGTTGGCAATATGTGCAGAACATTTCGCCAAAGACTGTATTGATGATAGTGTTAGTATGAAAACTCAGCTGGGTTTGAAGGCACAATTCCGTTTGAAGGCTGGAGCCATTCCAACTCTAAAGGCACCGAGCATTCCAATCCTGTCCCGGACTTACGCGCCGCGCCCCAGACCACGACGACGTTCCCTGCGGTTGCCGGCTCGAACAGCCAGCTCCCCAGAGCCCCGGCCGTCTCCCTGTCCACGCTCGCTTGACTCAACATGCATTGTACACGCACGGTACCGCATGCGTTGCATGCGATTGAGTCTAGTACCTTATAACAGAAATTGTGTGTATAGTTCTGAGAAGGTGCAGGTCCTTACGAGGGCTGCATAAGCAAAGTCTCCAGACTAGAGTATAGCATCAGCTCACACACAACTCACTGCGCAGGTCCCAATAAAAGCCGACTGCAAACAAAGGAAGGTATGAATCATAACTAGCTTTTCAGCAAGAACAAGCCTACAACCCCAATTCTAAATGTGTCTCACAAAGATGTCAACACTTTAAAATATGTTTACCGTAGTGTTACACCTGAATCATGTGCAAAAAGCACAGCAAGTAATACTAGCTTTAGACAAAAAAAATACGTACAGACTCTACGTAAAACATTGTCGTATAATACAGTGACGTCATATGTTCTACACGTATACGTCAATACTCGCGCGATACGGCACGCAGTTGACCTCGGCCTTTTCTGAATCGGCACAGAAGGAAAAGGCTCAAAAACTTTCTTTTTTTTGATTTTTCAGAATCATGAAACTTGTTACATTAGTTTTGGAAGGCATAAACTATCAGATAAGTCCAAAAAGTCAAAACAAAATTGGGCGTTTTAGTTGCTCTTTAAGAGCTAGCCCAGACCTGCCCAAAAGGGTCTCACATGGGTGATGTAATAAGTTACTTCTATTTACTCTGGTTCCCACTCCATTCATTTCTGTAAATTTGCACTTACTATCTGGCAACGTAGCTTAATTCCAGTAAATAGACATTTTGTTAGTGTATGTAAGTTTTTAATACGTTTTTTATGTTCTGGGAAAGTTCTTGGAACGTTCTTAGAACGTCACAAAGTTAAGTTTTTAAAACGTCCAAAACTGTCCACAAACTTTCGTCCTAAAAACGTTTTATAGAAAAGTCCGCAAAACATAAGAAAACGTTCAAAAAACGTTAAATGGTTTGCTGGGCAGGGGCCACATAGCTCCCGCCAAGTTCAACGTGTTATCACCAGAGCTGCTATCACCAGAGATTTGGCTCTCAAGGAAAAGACGCTCAGCACTAATAGCGACCCCAAGATTCTCTTGGTCACCACCTTTTATCCTAGTCTCCTTCCCCTTCGTAAAATTACTAATGACAACCATCATATTTAGCTTTTCTGGTTTGTAACTTTAGGCGTAGGAACATGGCGGCGCCCTAAGCCTTGACTGCCGAGTCAGCCAAACGTGCCATGAACCTGTACGAAAATGCTTACCTGGACTTTTCGAGCGGTCCCAGCTGCACTGCGCTATTCGAGCAAGCCACAGTACAGTTGGTGTTTGGAGACGGTAAACGAATACTCTTATAAATAATGACAATCACATTTCTGGAAGAAAAAAAAAAGACTTGGATTCGAACCCTCGACTTGGAAATCGGTGAACGACTCGCTTAACCACTCGGCCACTGAGCTGTTACTACCTGAGGGCACTTTTTAAACCTATTGAAACAGAGAAGAAACTACACGGCGGCAGTACAATACCCGAACATGGTTAAATGAACACAATTAAGAATCACACCAGTTATAATCCGTCTCTTCCCATCCACGTGGCTTTATAACTGTAGGTTTGAAAACGAGAAGAAATCGAAAATGCCGAAAACTATCATGTGGACCATGGGCGGCGATCCCGGTGGGACGGTGGGGACGCGTCCCCCAATATTTTAGGGGGAGGGGTCGGCTGTGGCAGTGTCCCCCTCCAATAATTCCCTCTTGTCATATACATTTTATGGGTCATTGAATTTTTTACATGCACCTGAATACACAAAGATCACCACACATTTTCAAATATTTCCCAGGATACACAAAAGACACCGAGTACAAATTTCCCGATAACATGTATATGTATATATCGTAAGAGTTGAATCGATAGTGCCTTCTTTGGAGGAAGCATTGTCAAGGGATGGGTATGTAATCTCGAACATTCGTTGTATTCTTTATTGATGAATGACTGGCCAGGGAAGCCATCCTGGGAACAGGGGATTATGTTCCCACCCTTAAAAAAATCTCCGGGGCATGGGAGAGAGGGGGGGGGCAACCCCCCCCCCGACCCCCATAAAAAAAATCGTCACCCGCCAGTCGCCCCTCCCCCTCCCTCCCCCCCCCCCCCTAACCTGTAAATTTCGAAAACGCAGAAAGTATATTATTATAAAGAAAGAAAATACTGTGAGCGCCCCCACTGTAATATCCAGTCCCCCACTCGCCCCCTATATGGAGAGAGCCCTGGCTACGCTGCGGTCAAAAATTCCACTTTGGGGTTTGACGAACCCCAAGTCTCGGGGCAGGCTACGTACGGCCCTGTAAGTGGATTATTAAATCGTGTTTTACTTGTGCAAATTTGTATTTTTAAGTTTGCCAAAGAAGACTTATATTTTGTCAGCGGCGGATCCAGAGGGGGAACGGGGGAGGGGGGGGGGGGGGGGGGGGGGGAGTCGACCCCTCCCCCTGCTGTTGCCAATTTGTTTTTTATTATTAATTTTTCTTTGGCTTGTAAGGGACTACGCCTGAAGTTGCAAACCAGAAAAGTAGTCTGGTTCCCTGACCTGAAGATTCCCTGACGTCTAAATCTTAGGTCAGGTAGCTACCGCGGTTTAAAATTGATTTTTCAGCTTTTATATATAATTGAGAATTCAAATTCCAGGATCTGTAACGGGCCTGACAGACATTTTGTTATTGCGAACATCAACGTTAACAGCCGAATGCTATACCAAAAACAAGTTCGGAAAACTTCAGACATTTTCGGAAAATGTCAGAATTCTTACAGTTTTCGTCACGTGACATTGGCGGCTACCGGACCTAATATTTATCAGAAATAGTCAGAATAATTTTGTCTGGGAACCAGACTAACCAGTAAGGCAAACCCTGTAAATGTCTTATTTTGCGTGTACGGGTAAAAATAAATAGGGACGTCCTATTAGTCAAAACTCTAAAAAGAAAAATCACAAATTGGATTATCTTTGACTCGATTTATCCATTCAATAACTTCCATCCATTTCATCAACCAGTTCATCTTTTAAAAATGCCTTTGGTTATTGGCGAGGACACTTGGCGAAACTATAGGGTGCACCACACTAATTCAAGCTCCATTGACAACATTGTAAAATCAACAAAGTTCACGGCCAAATAACCTGTACCCCAGCATCACTGGGGTCTACACAAACAAATGTCACTTATTGTCTGATCTTTTGTCTTTCCATCCCTTTTCTAATTTTTTTTGGAGGGGGTGTTAGCCCCCACTGGGCATTTTACCCGATATTACCCGGGTTGTAACGAGTAATAACGGGAGTTATTACCGGGTAATATCAAACCCATGGGTAATAACGGGGAAATAGTAGACCAATATTTCCCTGTTACAACCCAATATTACCCCATTTACCCGATATTACCAGGGAGAATGTAACCGATATTTCCGGCATTGCCATGTTATTACCACCCGATATAAAACGAAAAAATCACTCAGTTATTGGAAATTTGGTGTAAGTAATCACGAATTTACAGAAATGGGAACCAGACTAAATACACGTGATCTATTATACATGTACATTACTCTAGATATCAATTATACAAATGCTACAGTAATTTACTAAACACTACACACTAAATAATGTCGCGCTTTAGCTTTATATTCAGCCTTATCCTGCCATCATGAAGTCACGGTTTCCGATGAAAAATTTCAATATTTGAATACCAAAGAAGATGTAATGCGATTCTTCACCTCTGTTTACAAAAAGTCTAAATTCCTATGTGGAATTGCTTAAATAATTAAATATTTTAGTCAGGAAATCGTGTTTTTGGACGAAACACTGCAATATTAACATGACTTGTTCAAACCTTTTACCATTACCCATATTACCTCTCATTACCCTGTTGTAACTGGGTAAAATGTCGGTTTCAACAGGGTAATAACAGTAATATTTGGACTTGAAAATTTTGCTGGTAATTTTACTGTTATTACTCTAGTTCCCAATGTTATAACCAATTCAAATCTTTCGCCATTACCCATATTACCTCTCATTACCCTGTTTTAACTGCATGATGGTAATGTCGGTTTCAACAGGGTAATAACAGTAATATTTGGACTTGCAAATTTTGCTGGTAATTTTACTGTTATTACTCAAGTTCTCAATGTTATAACCAATTCAAATCTTTCACCATTACCCATATTACCTCTCATTACCCTGTTGTAACTGGGTAAAATGTCGGTTTCAACAGGGTAATAACAGTAATATTTGGACTTGGAAATTTTGCTGGTAATTTTACTGTTATTACTCTAGTTCCCAATGTTATAACCAATTCAAATCTTTCACCATTACCCATATTACCTCTCATTACCCTGTTTTAACTGCATGATGGTAATGTCGGTTTCAACAGGGTAATAACAGTAATATTTGGACTTGCAAATTTTGCTGGTAATTTTACTGTTATTACTCAAGTTCTCAATGTTATAACCAATTCAAATCTTTCACCATTACCCATATTACCTCTCATTACCCTGTTGTAACTGGGTAAAATGTCGGTTTCAACAGGGTAATAACAGTAATATTTGGACTTGCAAATTGTGGTACGAGGTGCACCATTTTCCAATTGTTTTCCTCATAAGAAACAGATCCTGTCGGCCTCGAGGGTCATTTATATCTAATTCTTATCCTCAAATACCAAATATTAAGGAATTTATAACACTTTCATTATCACACAGGTAATATCATTTGGGTAATAACACAGTAATATTGGTAATATTTAGTCTTAGTCAAATTTTGGGGTGATATTACCGGTAATATCGGTAATCGGTAACAAATTGCCCAGTGGCCCAATTACATTTTTAATCATTGACACAAAACAAACTCACCTCCCAAAAAGTCCTATTTCCCAAGCCGATCAACAGCCATTTTTAAAATGGCATCCAGGCCTCCACTTTCTCGGGCAAATAGGACCCATTTTTCAACAGTAATTTTATCAAGTCTGCACACAGATGGAAGCCCAGAAACCAGGGAGTTGATGCTGGGCTATGTTTACATAATCCCACAATTTTTGGAGGCACAAACTCTCCTTTTTCAAGAAAAGTTGTGGGTATACATTTTATGTTGATGAGCTTGCGCATAAATGCAGACATGGATTAGTGTAGTGCACCCTGAATGGTCATTGGCGCCACCATGTTTTCTCACAGGTTCCACTCCACTAAATACGGCGCTCACAGTAACCAACACAAAATCAGACAGAAAGAGCGCCGCCTGGTGACGCTCAGGATTAAGGTGGCAATGTGTTTTTTACTGCAAATTGAAGATTAAGACCCCTAGGATCATTTTCTTTTCAATGTTACTAGAGTTGACCGAATTTTTTTATTTTTATACTCCCCTCCCCCAAAACCGCCCCTAAAATGGTGGCCCATCTCTGTGCCCAGTTCTGTAGCCGCCCGCCTCTATGCCAAATAGAGCCACACATTGGTCTTTTTTTCTGAACGGAATCCCCCGAGTTGGAAGCCACGAGTCACAAATGCTTTATCTTCACAAACATTTCTACAATCAGTCCCATTTATAAGCCACAAGGACTTCTTATACAAATTTACCCGAGGGATTTTCATAGTATTCTAGTGGCATGTAGTCTGGTTCCCAGACCAAAATATTCTGACTATTTCTGATGAATATTAGGTCCGGTACCGCCAATGTCACGTGACGAAAACTTGCAGAATTCTGCCAGTTTCCGAAAATTTCCGAAGTTTTCCGAACTTTTTTTTCCGGTAACATCCGGCTGTTAACGTTGATGTTCGCAATAACAAAATGTCTGTCAGGCCCGTTACAGATCCTGGAATTTGAATTCTCAATTATATATAAAAACTGAAAAATCAATGCCACATTCTTGCAGTATTTTGCCGACTGGATTTTGCAAGAATAATACATTTGAATGATGTCACTGACGTCACTCGGACTAGCAATGTACGTCATGATCTATTTTAAACCGTGGTAGCTACCTGACCTAAGATTTAGACGTCAGATAATCTTCAGGTCAGGCAACCAGACTAGGTGGCATGCACCCTTTAATAACACTCCTTGGGGCCTTTCGTGAGAAAAATTGGACTCAAAACAGAGAAAATTTACCTAAAATACACTAACCACATCAACAAATGAAATGTGATTGCTTGCTTTCCGAAAATGTGGGCGCTACAGTTTGATCTGCAGCCTCTCATTTCAAATTGATTTCCGGGGCTAGTTTAGTTTTTTTGGGAAACTATATTCAAAAAAATTGAAGAAAATTGGGGGGGGGGGGGGGGGTGGGTAATTAATATTGAACATCACGGGGACGGATCAAGGAATGTTTGCGGAGGGGGGGGGGGGGGGGGGGTTGTGAATTTTTGTCCGAACATTTTCTATATTCCCAAATATAGCTGACTCGCAAAATGTGTAAAATTTTACAAGGGGGGGGGGGGACACACACTCTCTCAACGTTGGTGGCGACATTTGGCAACTTTGTTTTGTTCTTACCCGTACACGCAAAATAAGACCTTTACATGGTTTTGCTTTTCTGGTTTGTAACTTTAGGCGTAGGCCCTTACAAGCAACAAAATAAATTAATAAATTGGCAACGAGCGGGGGGGGGGGGGTGTTCGACCCCCAAACCCCCCTTCTGGGGCCGCCCCTGCCCCAACCCCAAAGTCTTGTGTTATGCCTGTTACAAAAAAGTTATGTGATGTTGACCAAGCTTTCAGGTGCCGGATTCACCGCGGCCCACACCTCGGCTTACCGGCTACCATGTAGGACTCTTCAGGGCTCGGATTCTGGTCCATCACAGATCAAATCCCGGTCCATCACACCTCCTTCCCCACCCATCCATATAACCCGAAGGTCTAGCACCATAAAAGGGAGGAACATGGCGGCGCCCTAAGCCTTGACTGCCGAGTCAGCCAAACGTGCCATGAACCTGTACGAAAATGCTTACCTGGACTTTTCGAGCGGTCCCAGCTGCACTGCGCTATTCGAGCAAGCCACAGTACAGTTGGTGTTTGGAGACGGTAAACGAATACTCTTATAAATAATGACAATCACATTTCTGGAAAAAAAAAAAGGAAGTACGGAAAGACTTGGATTCAAACCCTCGACTTGAAAATCGGTGAACGACTCGCTTAACCACTCGGCCACTGAGCTGTTACTACCTGAGGGCACTTTTTAAACCTATTGAAACAGAGAAGAAACTACACGGCGGCAGTACAATACCCGAACATGGTTGAATGAACACAATTAAGAATCACACCAGTTATAATCCGTCTCTTCCCATCCACGTGGCTTTATAACTGTAGGTTTGAAAACGAGAAGAAATCGAAAATGCCGAAAACTATCATGTGGACCATGGGCGGCGATCCCGGTGGCACGGTGGGGACGCGTCCCCCAATATTTTAGGGGGAGGGGTCGGCTGTGGCAGTGTCTCCCTCCAATAATTCCCCCTTGTCATATACATTTTATGGGTCATTGAATTTTTTACATGCACCTGAATACACAAAGATCACCACACATTTTCAAATATTTCCCAGGATACACAAAAGACACCGAGTACAAATTTCCCGATAACATGTATATGTATATATCGTAAGAGTTGAATCGATAGTGCCTTCTTTGGAGGAAGCATTGTCAAGGGATGGGTATGTAATCTCGAACATTCGTTGTATTCTTTATTGATGAATGACTGGCCAGGGAAGCGATCCTGGGAACAGTGGATTATGTTCCCACCCTTAAAAAATCTCCGGCCATGGGAAAGAGGGGGGGGGGGGCAAACCCCCCCCCCGACCCCCATAAAAAAATCGTCACCCGCCAGTCGCCCCTCCCCCTCCCTCCCCCCCCCCCCCGCCTAACCTGTAAATTTCGAAAACGCAGAAAGTATATTATTATAAAGAAAGAAAATACTGTGAGCGCCCCCACTGTAATATTCAGTCCCCCACTCGCCCCCTATGGAGAGAGCCCTGGCTACGCTGCGGTCAAAAATTCCACTTTGGGGTTTGACGAACCCCAAGTCTCGGGGCAGGCTACGTACGGCCCTGTAAGTGGATTATTAAATCGTGTTTCACTTGTGCAAATTTGTATTTTTAAGTTTGCCAAAGAAGACTTATATTTTGTCAGCGGCGGATCCAGAGGGGGAACGGGGGGGGGGGTGGGGGGGGGAGTCGACCCCTCCCCCTGCTGTTGCCAATTTTAATTTTTCTTTGGCTTGTAAGGGACTACGCCTGAAGTTGCAAACCAGAAAAGTAGTCTGGTTCCCTGACCTGAAGATTTCCCTGACGTCTAAAATCTTAGGTCAGGTAGCTACCGCGGTTTAAAATAGATCATGACGTGTGTGTTAGTCCGAGTGACGTCAGTGGCCATCATTCAAATTTAATATTCTTGCAAAATCCAGTCGGCAAAATACTGCAAGAGTGTGGCAAACACGTTTATATTTAACTGTTGATTTTCATGTTTGCCCTTTTTTTAAAGATACAAGATCAAATGTGGCTACTTTTCCGTAAAAATAAAAAGTCTTGGCTAAAAATCGATATCAGGCAATGTAGCCTCAAATTTGGCCCCAAATAAGACATGCATGCAAAACCACAGTAACCTAACAATAGAAAAGTATTTATGAAAAACGACAGTTAAATGTAAACGTGTTGGCATTGATTTTTCAGCTTTTATATATAATTGAGAATTCAAATTCCAGGATCTGTAACGGGCCTGACAGACATTTTGTTATTGCGAACATCAAACGTTAACCAGCCGAATGCTACTAAAAACAAGTTCGGAAAACTTCGGACATTTCGGAAAATGTCAGAATTCTTACAGTTTTCGTCACTTGACTTTGGCGGCTACCGGACCTAATATTCATCAGAAAATAGTCAGAATATTTTGGTCTGGGAACCAGACTAACCAGTAAGGCAAAACCCTGTTAAATGTCTTATTTTGCGTGTACGGGTAAAAATAATAAACAAAGAGGCCAAATGGCGCCACAACGTTGAAAAGTGTGCCCCCCGCCCCCGCTCTTGTAAATGAGTTTGTTCACAGGCGAAACATTTTGGGAGTCAACTATTTGGGCAAATGTACAAAAAACAATTTCAGAACCCCCCCCCCCCCCCCCTTGCAAACAATCCTGGATCCGCCCCTGTTTGTTGATGTCAATTATGCCACAAGTTGCTAAAGATGTTTTTTTCTTCATTTATTTAAAAATCATGAAAGAAAAGTTAATTCAAAACAAGACAGACATACATTGAACACTTCGCATCATTTATTTTGCCATGTGCGTTCAATACGTAATTTTTCTTTACACCAGATTTTTTTCTTTTTCGACCGACCGACCGACCCTCCTTCAAGGCGAAAGAAAGAAATATGAGAATCATAACAATAAATAGGGACGTCCTATTAGTCAAAACTCTAAAAAGAAAAATCACAAATTGGATTCTCTTTGACTCGATTTATCCATTCAATAACTTCCATCCATTTCATCAACCAGTTCATCTTTTAAAAATGCCTTTGGTTATTGGCGCGGACACTTGGCGAAACTATAGGGTGCACCACACTAATTCAAGCTCCATTGACAACATTGTAAAATCAACAAAGTTCACGGCCAAATAACCTGTACCCCAGCATCACTGGGGTCTACACAAACAAATGTCACTTATTGTCTGATCTTTTGTCTTTCCATCTCTTTTCTAATTTTTTTTGGAGGGGGTGTTAGCCAATTACATTTTTAATCATTGACACAAAACAAACTCACCTCCCAAAAAGTCCTATTTCCCAAGCCGATCAACAGCCATTTTTAAAATGGCATCCAGGCCTCCACTTTCTCGGGCAAATAGGACCCATTTTTCAACAGTAATTTTATCAAGTCTGCACACAGATGGAAGCCCAGAAACCAGGGAGTTGATGCTGGGCTATGTTTACATAATCCCACAATTTTTGGAGGCACAAACTCTCCTTTTTCAAGAAAAGTTGTGGGTATACATTTTATGTTGATGAGCTTGCGCATAAATGCAGACATGGATTAGTGTAGTGCACCCTGAATGGTCATTGGCGCCACCATGTTTTCTCACAGGTTCCACTCCACTAAATACGGCGCTCACAGTAACCAACACAAAATCAGACAGAAAGAGCGCCGCCTGGTGACGCTCAGGATTAAGGTGGCAATGTGTTTTTTACTGCAAATTGAAGATTAAGACCCCTAGGATCATTTTCTTTTCAATGTTACTAGAGTTGACCGAATTATTTATTTTTATACTCCCCTCCCCCAAAACCGCCCCTAAAATGGTGGCCCATCTCTGTGCCCAGTTCTGTAGCCGCCCGCCTCTATGCCAAATAGAGCCACACATTGGTCTTTTTTTCTGAACGGAATCCCCCGAGTTGGAAGCCACGAGTCACAAATGCTTTATCTTCACAAACATTTCTACAATCAGTCCATTTATAAGCCACAAGGACTTCTTATACAAATTTACCCGAGGGATTTTCATAGTATTCTAGTGGCATGTAGTCTGGTTCCCAGACCAAAATATTCTGACTATTTCTGATGAATATTAGGTCCGGTACCGCCAATGTCACGTGACGAAAACTTGCAGAATTCTGCCAGTTTCCGAAAATTTCCGAAGTTTTCCGAACTTTTTTTTCCGGTAACATCCGGCTGTTAACGTTGATGTTCGCAATAACAAAATGTCTGTCAGGCCCGTTACAGATCCTGGAATTTGAATTCTCAATTATATATAAAAACTGAAAAATCAATGCCACATTCTTGCAGTATTTTGCCGACTGGATTTTGCAAGAATAATACATTTGAATGATGTCACTGACGTCACTCGGACTAGCAATGTACGTCATGATCTATTTTAAACCGTGGTAGCTACCTGACCTAAGATTTAGACGTCAGATAATCTTCAGGTCAGGCAACCAGACTAGGTGGCATGCACCCTTTAATAACACTCCTTGGGGCCTTTCGTGAGAAAAATTGGACTCAAAACAGAGAAAATTTACCTAAAATACACTAACCACATCAACAAATGAAATGTGATTGCTTGCTTTCCGAAAATGTGG
The DNA here is from genome assembly GCA_037893225.1 of Hippasteria phrygiana. Classification (NCBI taxonomy): domain Eukaryota; kingdom Metazoa; phylum Echinodermata; class Asteroidea; order Valvatida; family Goniasteridae; genus Hippasteria; species Hippasteria phrygiana. The sequence continues at coordinate 108,581 of JAZGUH010001198.1, forward strand.
GCGCTACAGTTTGATCTGCAGCCTCTCATTTCAAATTGATTTCCGGGGCTAGTTTAGTTTTTTTGGGAAACTATATTCAAAAAAATTGAAGAAAATTGGGGGGGGGGGGGGGTGGGTAATTAATATTGAACATCACGGGGACGGATCAAGGAATGTTTGCGGAGGGGGGGGGGGGGGGTTGTGAATTTTTGTCCGAACATTTTCTATATTCCCAAATATAGCTGACTCGCAAAATGTGTAAAATTTTACAAGGGGGGGGGGGGGGGGGACACACACTCTCTCAACGTTGGTGGCGACATTTGGCAACTTTGTTTTGTTCTTACCCGTACACGCAAAATAAGACCTTTACATGGTTTTGCTTTTCTGGTTTGTAACTTTAGGCGTAGGCCCTTACAAGCAACAAAATAAATTAATAAATTGGCAACGAGCGGGGGGGGGGGGTGTTCGACCCCCAAACCCCCCTTCTGGGGCCGCCCCTGCCCCAACCCCAAAGTCTTGTGTTATGCCTGTTACAAAAAAAGTTATGTGATGTTGACCAAGCTTTCAGGTGCCGGATTCACCGCGGCCCCACACCTCGGCTTACCGGCTACCATGTAGGACTCTTCAGGGCTCGGATTCTGGTCCATCACAGATCAAATCCCGGTCCATCACACCTCCTTCCCCACCCATCCATATAACCCGAAGGTCTAGCACCATAAAAGGGAGGAACATGGCGGCGCCCTAAGCCTTGACTGCCGAGTCAGCCAAACGTGCCATGAACCTGTACGAAAATGCTTACCTGGACTTTTCGAGCGGTCCCAGCTGCACTGCGCTATTCGAGCAAGCCACAGTACAGTTGGTGTTTGGAGACGGTAAACGAATACTCTTATAAATAATGACAATCACATTTCTGGAAAAAAAAAAGGAAGTACGGAAAGACTTGGATTCGAACCCTCGACTTGAAAATCGGTGAACGACTCGCTTAACCACTCGGCCACTGAGCTGTTACTACCTGAGGGCACTTTTTAAACCTATTGAAACAGAGAAGAAACTACACGGCGGCAGTACAATACCCGAACATGGTTGAATGAACACAATTAAGAATCACACCAGTTATAATCCGTCTCTTCCCATCCACGTGGCTTTATAACTGTAGGTTTGAAAACGAGAAGAAATCGAAAATGCCGAAAACTATCATGTGGACCATGGGCGGCGATCCCGGTGGCACGGTGGGGACGCGTCCCCCAATATTTTAGGGGGAGGGGTCGGCTGTGGCAGTGTCCCCCTCCAATAATTCCCCCTTGTCATATACATTTTATGGGTCATTGAATTTTTTACATGCACCTGAATACACAAAGATCACCACACATTTTCAAATATTTCCAGGATACACAAAAGACACCGAGTACAAATTTCCCGATAACATGTATATGTATATATCGTAAGAGTTGAATCGATAGTGCCTTCTTTGGAGGAAGCATTGTCAAGGGATGGGTATGTAATCTCGAACATTCGTTGTATTCTTTATTGATGAATGACTGGCCAGGGAAGCGATCCTGGGAACAGTGGATTATGTTCCCACCCTTAAAAAATCTCCGGGCCATGGGAAAGAGGGGGGGGGGGCAAACCCCCCCCCCCGACCCCCATAAAAAAATCGTCACCCGCCAGTCGCCCCTCCCCCTCCCTCCCCCCCCCCCCCGCCTAACCTGTAAATTTCGAAAACGCAGAAAGTATATTATTATAAAGAAAGAAAATACTGTGAGCGCCCCCCACTGTAATATTCAGTCCCCCACTCGCCCCCTATGGAGAGAGCCCTGGCTACGCTGCGGTCAAAAATTCCACTTTGGGGTTTGACGAACCCCAAGTCTCGGGGCAGGCTACGTACGGCCCTGTAAGTGGATTATTAAATCGTGTTTCACTTGTGCAAATTTGTATTTTTAAGTTTGCCAAAGAAGACTTATATTTTGTCAGCGGCGGATCCAGAGGGGGAACGGGGGGGGGGGGGGGGGGGGGGAGTCGACCCCTCCCCCTGCTGTTGCCAATTTGTTTTTTATTATTAATTTTTCTTTGGCTTGTAAGGGACTACGCCTGAAGTTGCAAACCAGAAAAGTAGTCTGGTTCCCTGACCTGAAGATTCCCTGACGTCTAAATCTTAGGTCAGGTAGCTACCGCGGTTTAAAATAGATCATGACGTGTGTGTTAGTCCGAGTGACGTCAGTGGCATCATTCAAATTTAATATTCTTGCAAAATCCAGTCGGCAAAATACTGCAAGAGTGTGGCAAACACGTTTATATTTAACTGTTGATTTTCATGTTTGCCTTTTTAAAGATACAAGATCAAAATGTGGCTACTTTTCCGTAAAAATAAAAAGTCTTGGCTAAAAATCGATATCAGGCAATGTAGCCTCAAATTTGGCCCCAAATAAGACATGCATGCAAAACCACAGTAACCTAACAATAGAAAAGTATTTATGAAAAACGACAGTTAAATGTAAACGTGTTGGCATTGATTTTTCAGCTTTTATATATAATTGAGAATTCAAATTCCAGGATCTGTAACGGGCCTGACAGACATTTTGTTATTGCGAACATCAACGTTAACAGCCGAATGCTACTAAAAACAAGTTCGGAAAACTTCGGACGTTTTCGGAAAATGTCAGAATTCTTACAGTTTTCGTCACTTGACATTGGCGGCTACCGGACCTAATATTCATCAGAAATAGTCAGAATATTTTGGTCTGGGAACCAGACTAACCAGTAAGGCAAACCCTGTAAATGTCTTATTTTGCGTGTACGGGTAAAAATAATAAACAAAGAGGCCAAATGGCGCCACCAACGTTGAGAAAGTGTGCCCCCCGCCCCCGCTCTTGTAAAATGTTGTTCACAGGCGAAACATTTTGGGAGTCAACTATTTGGGCAAATGTACAAAAAACAATTTCAGAACCCCCCCCCCCCCTTGCAAACAATCCTGGATCCGCCCCTGTTTGTTGATGTCAATTATGCCACAAGTTGCTAAAGATGTTTTTTTCTTCATTTATTTAAAAATCATGGAAAGAAAAGTTAATTCAAAACAAGACAGACATACATTGAACACTTCGCATCATTTATTTTGCCATGTGCGTTCAATACGTAATTTTTCTTTACACCAGATTTTTTTCTTTTTCGACCGACCGACCGACCCTCCTTCAAGGCGAAAGAAAGAAATATGAGAATCATAACAATAAATAGGGACGTCCTATTAGTCAAAACTCTAAAAAGAAAAATCACAAATTGGATTCTCTTTGACTCGATTTATCCATTCAATAACTTCCATCCATTTCATCAACCAGTTCATCTTTTAAAAATGCCTTTGGTTATTGGCGCGGACACTTGGCGAAACTATAGGGTGCACCACACTAATTCAAGCTCCATTGACAACATTGTAAAATCAACAAAGTTCACGGCCAAATAACCTGTACCCCAGCATCACTGGGGTCTACACAAACAAATGTCACTTATTGTCTGATCTTTTGTCTTTCCATCTCTTTTCTAATTTTTTTTGGAGGGGGTGTTAGCCAATTACATTTTTAATCATTGACACAAAACAAACTCACCTCCCAAAAAGTCCTATTTCCCAAGCCGATCAACAGCCATTTTTAAAATGGCATCCAGGCCTCCACTTTCTCGGGCAAATAGGACCCATTTTTCAACAGTAATTTTATCAAGTCTGCACACAGATGGAAGCCCAGAAACCAGGGAGTTGATGCTGGGCTATGTTTACATAATCCCACAATTTTTGGAGGCACAAACTCTCCTTTTTCAAGAAAAGTTGTGGGTATACATTTTATGTTGATGAGCTTGCGCATAAATGCAGACATGGATTAGTGTAGTGCACCCTGAATGGTCATTGGCGCCACCATGTTTTCTCACAGGTTCCACTCCACTAAATACGGCGCTCACAGTAACCAACACAAAATCAGACAGAAAGAGCGCCGCCTGGTGACGCTCAGGATTAAGGTGGCAATGTGTTTTTTACTGCAAATTGAAGATTAAGACCCCTAGGATCATTTTCTTTTCAATGTTACTAGAGTTGACCGAATTTTTTTTTTTTTATACTCCCCTCCCCCAAAACCGCCCCTAAAATGGTGGCCCATCTCTGTGCCCAGTTCTGTAGCCGCCCGCCTCTATGCCAAATAGAGCCACACATTGGTCTTTTTTTCTGAACGGAATCCCCCGAGTTGGAAGCCACGAGTCACAAATGCTTTATCTTCACAAACATTTCTACAATCAGTCCCATTTATAAGCCACAAGGACTTCTTATACAAATTTACCCGAGGGATTTTCATAGTATTCTAGTGGCATGTAGTCTGGTTCCCAGACCAAAATATTCTGACTATTTCTGATGAATATTAGGTCCGGTACCGCCAATGTCACGTGACGAAAACTTGCAGAATTCTGCCAGTTTCCGAAAATTTCCGAAGTTTTCCGAACTTTTTTTTCCGGTAACATCCGGCTGTTAACGTTGATGTTCGCAATAACAAAATGTCTGTCAGGCCCGTTACAGATCCTGGAATTTGAATTCTCAATTATATATAAAAACTGAAAAATCAATGCCACATTCTTGCAGTATTTTGCCGACTGGATTTTGCAAGAATAATACATTTGAATGATGTCACTGACGTCACTCGGACTAGCAATGTACGTCATGATCTATTTTAAACCGTGGTAGCTACCTGACCTAAGATTTAGACGTCAGATAATCTTCAGGTCAGGCAACCAGACTAGGTGGCATGCACCCTTTAATAACACTCCTTGGGGCCTTTCGTGAGAAAAATTGGACTCAAAACAGAGAAAATTTACCTAAAATACACTAACCACATCAACAAATGAAATGTGATTGCTTGCTTTCCGAAAATGTGGGCGCTACAGTTTGATCTGCAGCCTCTCATTTCAAATTGATTTCCGGGGCTAGTTTAGTTTTTTTGGGAAACTATATTCAAAAAAATTGAAGAAAATTGGGGGGGGGGGGGGGTGGGTAATTAATATTGAACATCACGGGGACGGATCAAGGAATGTTTGCGGAGGGGGGGGGGGGGGGGGTTGTGAATTTTTGTCCGAACATTTTCTATATTCCCAAATATAGCTGACTCGCAAAATGTGTAAAATTTTACAAGGGGGGGGGGACACACACTCTCTCAACGTTGGTGGCGACATTTGGCAACTTTGTTTTGTTCTTACCCGTACACGCAAAATAAGACCTTTACATGGTTTTGCTTTTCTGGTTTGTAACTTTAGGCGTAGGCCCTTACAAGCAACAAAATAAATTAATAAATTGGCAACGAGCGGGGGGGGGGGTGTTCGACCCCCAAACCCCCCTTCTGGGGCCGCCCCTGCCCCAACCCCAAAGTCTTGTGTTATGCCTGTTACAAAAAAAGTTATGTGATGTTGACCAAGCTTTCAGGTGCCGGATTCACCGCGGCCCCACACCTCGGCTTACCGGCTACCATGTAGGACTCTTCAGGGCTCGGATTCTGGTCCATCACAGATCAAATCCCGGTCCATCACACCTCCTTCCCCACCCATCCATATAACCCGAAGGTCTAGCACCATAAAAGGGAGGAACATGGCGGCGCCCTAAGCCTTGACTGCCGAGTCAGCCAAACGTGCCATGAACCTGTACGAAAATGCTTACCTGGACTTTTCGAGCGGTCCCAGCTGCACTGCGCTATTCGAGCAAGCCACAGTACAGTTGGTGTTTGGAGACGGTAAACGAATACTCTTATAAATAATGACAATCACATTTCTGGAAGAAAAAAAAAGGAAGTACGGAAAGACTTGGATTCGAACCCTCGACTTGGAAATCGGTGAACGACTCGCTTAACCACTCGGCCACTGAGCTGTTACTACCTGAGGGCACTTTTTAAACCTATTGAAACAGAGAAGAAACTACACGGCGGCAGTACAATACCCGAACATGGTTGAATGAACACAATTAAGAATCACACCAGTTATAATCCGTCTCTTCCCATCCACGTGGCTTTATAACTGTAGGTTTGAAAACGAGAAGAAATCGAAAATGCCGAAAACTATCATGTGGACCATGGGCGGCGATCCCGGTGGGACGGTGGGGACGCGTCCCCCAATATTTTAGGGGGAGGGGTTGGCTGTGGCAGTGTCCCCTCCAATAATTCCCCCTTGCCATATACATTTTATGGGTCATTGAATTTTTTACATGCACCTGAATACACAAAGATCACCACACATTTTCAAATATTTTCCAGGATACACAAAAGACACCGAGTACAAATTTCCCGATAACATGTATATGTATATATCGTAAGAGTTGAATCGATAGTGCCTTCTTTGGAGGAAGCATTGTCAAGGGATGGGTATGTAATCTCGAACATTCGTTGTATTCTTTATTGATGAATGACTGGCCAGGGAAGCGATCCTGGGAACAGTGGATTATGTTCCCACCCTTAAAGAATCTCCGGGGCATGGAAAGAGGGGGGGGGGCAACCCCCCCCCCCCGACCCCCATAAAAAAATCGTCACCCGCCAGTCGCCCCTCCCCCTCCCTCCCCCCCCCACCCCCTAACCTGTAAATTTCGAAAACGCAGAAAGTATATTATTATAAAGAAAGAAAATACTGTGAGCGCCCCCACTGTAATATTCAGTCCCCCACTCGCCCCCTATGGAGAGAGCCCTGGCTACGCTGCGGTCAAAAATTCCACTTTGGGGTTTGACGAACCCCAAGTCTCGGGGCAGGCTACGTACGGCCCCTGTAAGTGGATTATTAAATCGTGTTTCACTTGTGCAAATTTGTATTTTTAAGTTTGCCAAAGAAGACTTATATTTTGTCAGCGGCGGATCCAGAGGGGGAACGGGGGTGGGGGGGGGGGGGGGGGGGGGGGGGGGAGTCGACCCCTCCCCCTGCTGTTGCCAATTTGTTTTTTATTATTAATTTTTCTTTGGCTTGTAAGGGACTACGCCTGAAGTTGCAAACCAGAAAAGTAGTCTGGTTCCCTGACCTGAAGATTCCCTGACGTCTAAATCTTAGGTCAGGTAGCTACCGCGGTTTAAAATAGATCATGACGTGTGTGTTAGTCCGAGTGACGTCAGTGGCATCATTCAAATTTAATATTCTTGCAAAATCCAGTCGGCAAAATACTGCAAGAGTGTGGCAAACACGTTTATATTTAACTGTTGATTTTCATGTTTGCCTTTTTAAAGATACAAGATCAAAATGTGGCTACTTTTCCGTAAAAATTAAAAGTCTTGGCTAAAAATCGATATCAGGCAATGTAGCCTCAAATTTGGCCCCAAATAAGACATGCATGCAAAACCACGAGTAACCTAACAATAGAAAAGTATTTATGAAAAACGACAGTTAAATGTAAACGTGTTGGCATTGATTTTTCAGCTTTTATATATAATTGAGAATTCAAATTCCAGGATCTGTAACGGGCCTGACAGACATTTTGTTATTGCGAACATCAACGTTAACAGCCGAATGCTACCAAAAACAAGTTCGGAAAACTTCGGACATTTTCGGAAAATGTCAGAATTCTTACAGTTTTCGTCACTTGACATTGGCGGCTACCGGACCTAATATTCATCAGAAATAGTCAGAATAATTTGGTCTGGGAACCAGACTAACCAGTAAGGCAAACCCTGTAAATGTCTTATTTTGCGTGTACGGGTAAAAATAATAAACAAAGAGGCCAATGGCGCCACCAACGTTGAGAAAGTGTGCCCCCGCCCCCGCTCTTGTAAAATGTTGTTCACAGGCGAAACATTTTGGGAGTCAACTATTTGGGCAAATGTACAAAAAAACAATTTCAGAACCCCCCCCCCCCCCCTCCCTTGCAAACAATCCTGGATCCGCCCCCTGTTTGTTGATGTCAATTATGCCACAAGTTGCTAAAGATGATTTTTTCCTCATTTATTTAAAAATCATGGAAAGAAAAGTTAATTCAAAACAAGACAGACATACATTAAACACTTCGCATCATTTATTTTGCCATGTGCGTTCAATACGTAATTTTTCTTTACACCAGATTTTTTCTTTTTCGACCGACCGACCGACCCTCCTTCAAGGCGAAAGAAAGAAATATGAGAATCATAACAATAAATAGGGACGTCCTATTAGTCAAAACTCTAAAAAGAAAAATCACAAATTGGATTCTCTTTGACTCGATTTATCCATTCAATAACTTCCATCCATTTCATCAACCAGTTCATCTTTTAAAAATGCCTTTGGTTATTGGCGAGGACACTTGGCGAAACTATAGGGTG